>JAQGCA010000448.1:0-28244 GCA_034698945.1 Protaphorura quadriocellata
TTGAATTGTACTACAGGAATTACAAGATTTAGCCTGGTTTTGCAATAGATAATTTTTAACAAGATTTTTGAATTTAAAAATATTAGAGACATTTTTAATGTTGTCCGGTAAGGTCAACCAAATCCGAGCGGCCTGAGTTTTAAACAGGCGCTGACCAAATTACTTAACTAGCTAACCATAACTTTGCATATTAATTTTAATGTATATTCGCCCAGAAATCAATACTTGGTGATTAATAATTAAATTGAAATTATTCTTTGAGCCAAAATTCAATCAAATTTGGAAAGTAATGAGGTTTTCATCTTCTAATTTATTATTCTAAGCATTACATCCATTTTCTGTAAAAAAATGTTTTTTGATTTTTGAAAAGATTTTGGATCTTGATATGTTTGGGGGGAAGTTCCATGCCCCATGCTAAAATCTTGAGAACAAAGACTCTTTGCACTTTTCCAAAGAAAAATTTAACATTTTAAATCGAGTTTTGAGTGTTATTTTTGACGGTTTGGGGCAAAGGTCTTTCAGAAAAACTAGTTTGGGCAAAATCGGAGATGGACAAGTCAAATAGTTTCTTCGTAAGATCTTCAGCATATCAGTGTGAAATTCGTAATCTTTACGTAGTGTGGAGTCCTGACTATCCGAACTAGCTGTAGGGTTTAACCGAGTCAGTTAATGAACATTGAGATTTCTGAATTAGTTTAGAATATGTTAATTTTGTGTCCGTATTTTAATAGAGCTGTAAGCTGCGAACAAAGTGTTTAGCATTCGGTGTCCGATTCCAATATTCAACATATTTAGAGGATGTCAATACAAAAGTTCTATTTTATTTTACCTGTTTAAAATACTGGGTCACTGAGCCCTCAATCGCACATCGGTTGTCATATCGCGTAACCAAACTATTGTTCGTGGTGCTGGCAGCTATGTACTACTAGTTCTGCTCTTTGGTGTAGTCAAAACAAGAGCGCCATTAATCTTGTTTAAATCGGTATCAGTGATTCACGAAACACCGAATAAACTCTGTGTGGTCATAACCTCAACCTTCTTGCTACACGGAAATAATAAAAAAGTACAACGTCATAAATTAAACTGGAGTGTTGATAATAAGGGCATTTCTTGACTGAAGTCACACCTCTTCTGTACCTCCTATTTCATTTTAACACTAGTCTAATCGGGGATCCAGAACAACGTGTCAAAAATTAAACCTTCCTATTTCAGTCGTAATTCGTAATCGGAATGATCAGTACCGAGTGGCACGGTAAGTTAGTTTCTGGCTTCTAGCTACTGGCTTGCAAAACATGATTTGATTCGATTAAAAGTGTGTCCATAGGCTACTTATCCGAGTACTGCGACGACTACTACTTTTGACATTATAGTACACGTCCTTACATTGAAAGACACTCGGTTGTAAAACTGAGATAAGTCTGAAATGTTTATTATATGAGTATCCGGACAGGATCGGAACACCTCTCGAAAAGAGTGAAATGCATACATGTGTGTGAGGTACGACCTCTGTAAGGTTACGATTGAAATTATCTGTTGGAATTCTGTGGATGGGTTGTTCATTAGAATTTGACGAGGAATCCGAATATCAAAGAGCTCAATCCGATCCTGAGAGAAGTTATAAGGTCCGGGACGTCCATAGGGTGAATGCGTCTCTGATCACATTTTTGTTCAGGTGTTCAGTTCCTGTCCACAAAATAATCCCTGTTTCCGAACATTACTTTCGACTGATGAAAAATTTCATTAATCGAAAGTAAACATTTTCAGCATGTTCTGCTCAGCCCAATCTACTAAGCGGCTTTACGTTAAAACGCCAATATTTGTTAACTAAACAAAGAACGCTTAGAGCAGGAAATTAGTGAAACATTATACCCTTTCTGCAATATTCAACAAAGCTGCCCTGAAGTCCCGTTCATTCCTCCTAACCTATGGGGATTAATCAATCCTGAACCTGAATGTTTTACTTGGATTTAATTTAACATCTAAAAGTTGTTCCTTGTGAAATCCGGAACTCGCACTGAACGTGCTTCCAAGTTTCACTAAATCGGAATCGTAATTGAATCGGGTCTCGCAGGAAAAAAAGGATCGGATAATTCCTGACAAGTAAGCAGGACCGATTCAGGTAGCTCGCCTTAAATTTTATGGTTTTGCGTGATTCGAGTGAATAAATATGTAGTTATTGGGATAACAAGGGATAACTAACAGTCCAACAAAACTCCGGCATGTGTTTTCCTTCAACAGAGCTCAGCTCCTTTGGGTGTTTTTTCCGGGCGTAAAAAAAAGGCGAGAATGAAAGGCGTCAATTAGGTGGTCATAAATCCTTATTTCAATTAGACTCAGACTCAGAGAGAAAAGCTTATCATAATGGAGCTTAGTTTTTCAGTGGACAGGTTATGGCACACGGTGAGCAACAATCATGCCCTGAATTTCACTTAAGGACGGAAGACTGTGGCTCTAATCAAATACCGTTTATTTCTCCTTTCCTTCGATGATGACTGTAATTTTCTAGTTGCGGAAAATGCTCATTTATCAATCACTTAAAAAAAGGCTAGGCGCTTGTGGACTTGTAGCCTTGTTGTTAGTTAAAACAAACTGAGTGAAGGGAACCCTGGGGTGACTCCCCATGCACTATCGCTCCTGGAAATCTCTTCAAATCCTACTCGTATCTTTCAACTTGGTAATTACACATTTCCAACACCTTACTTTTGTCGAATTATGAATATACGAGCGTTGCGGCTGACCAGGACCGGCTTGATTCTAACTTCGGACGAGACAATTAAGAAAAATTGGTTAAGGTAATAAAATGTAAAATGAAATGAAACTCATTATGTTTGCATGCAGACAGAATAAGCACTTGACTCATCTGTTCCTTCACCAAAAACACCGCACCCTAGACAGGTGGCTGGTAACCGTTGTTTTCACCTAATACGATGTCCTATTATTATTGAAACAATGATATTGTACATTTTAATTAACATGATGAGGTGGGGGTGAGGAGAATAATATTAAAATAACCCATTGTTCCTCTTTTGTCATTTTAAAAGAGGAAATGGCGACAAAATGAAATTCGATCAGCTCTATCCTAACCGTCATCAATCGAGTACGGACAGCTCAGCTTTTTTTATGTGAAAATGTATGAATATCAGTAAATTTTATTGGAATAACGTGCCGAACAAAAATAATTATCAAAAATGAAGATACAAATATAACCTAACAGAATGTGTAAATGTGTAGCGGTACGTGTAGTATGCATCTAAAAATTGACATTTTGTATTATATGTAAGAGTCAATTGCTTCACTATTTCTACCTCCAGCCTCCAACCCATCAAACAACAAACCAAAATCTCAGTCACCATAATCTTAGCCATCATCACTTATTCCATTAGATTCAAATTAATTGGACAGGGTGCTCGAAATGTTGTGACGTGATTTGTAATTTATTTCCTTCATGGACTTGAATAACGTCTCGGTCTCGTTAGAATGAGATGACAAGTTTGGGTTGATGGGATAATAAATTACATAAAATTGAATTAATTTCTTGATCTGAATCTAAATGGCACTGGAAAAGCAAAAAAAGATACACAGCGGATGAGCATCGTGATATCTCAAGAAATTTGTGAAGGTGTCAGATACAAACGTTGAAGTCATTTGTCATTTGTTCCAAGCCTCATTTAACAACTGAGGCGAGACGTTCTCTTCTGAATACAACACGGTCAAGGAATCTCTAGCACATCCTTATCCCTTTAAGGGTACCTCGAATAACTTCTTAACAACATGACAATGCAGTCCTTGTATTTTTGTTGTACAGAAAAACACATGTTTGACTTTTTACCATTCCTTTCGAAAAAACAAACTTCGATTCTGTTTTTTCGAATAATACTGTCTTACCCGGATTCGGGTATCGATGGAGTATAAATGATATACTCCATCTTTATTCCATACTTTTCGTTTGAACGAAATTCAAAACTTATGTAGTACTTTCATCTTAATATTTCTCAAAAAAGCGTAGGATCATATACATCGTACATTCAAATATGAATACGACATTTACCGATTTGTTGAGGATAATCAGTTTATAATGTTGCGTTATATCTGCGAGCCAATTCATTATGGCGGGGATTTAATCCTTGCACTCGGTACTTCGGAACCTTTCTCGACGAGTTTTCCGTACTACCGTTCTGTACTGATCAGTTGATCACATATCTTTAGTTCTCAGTTTGTAGAGTTTGCAAGATATCATGAGATTTTGACAACAGCGCATATCAAATATTTGTATAATAACAAGAAACGTTAGCACCCTACGTAGCTCCATTGCGTCTTCAAAGTACTCCCAATAATGGGTGTCGTAAATATTTGGGACTAGATATCACAGGAAAACACGGAACCTCTCAGGAAATAAAGCCTATAAGCTCTGTTAGTATCTTTGCGTGGTGTTGGAAGTCTAGAAAATCCTATCAAATCGGAATCCGCGTAATAAATTGTCCCAAAAAAAATTGAGTAATTTTTGGAACAGCAAACTACTACATAAATTCGAGTTTCCACGTATGTCCGAAAAACTAGCAATAGCAATGCAATAAAAGAGCACTCATATATCATAACAGCCCGTCGTCATCGTCGTTGTAGGCTATGAAGCATGACTTGGTTCACTTTGGTTGGAATTGTAGTCTTCCACCGAACCGAGTTGGTGGAAACCATGTAATACCAGAAATATGACAGAATGACAAAAGGAAGCGAGTCAGACCAGAAGGTTTATATCATCGTTCCTGGGTTTTTGATGTTTATTGTGTATAGTGCCCTGTCCGGGACATTGGGGGGCTGGTGCCACCATTAATCTAATAGGATAATGCCTCCGCGTCACCGTGGGATATTGCTTTCGCCGCAAAACATATATACGGTTTTATCCCCATTATTGTCATTGTATTCCATGTATTATAGTCACCAGAATCACAACCACAAGGAAATCCACCATTCGGAATTTCATCGGTACGCCGCTGTGCTGCTCCTGGTTGATATTTCCAGTGCTTCTGATTCTGACACTTTCGTTCACATTTCTTTTCTTGGCCTTTTTATACCATTGATCTGCTTTGCGGACATCAACGACGTCAAGCCTTTTTAAAAAAATGAACTTTATAAAGAATAAAGACTGGTACATGGGCTGGCTCCTGTAAGAAAATAAAGGGTAAGGAACCTTATAAGGAGCCTTGAGCCTTTTGAATGTGTATTATTATTGTGAGGAGTGACGGGACCCTCTTGAGCATTGTTTGAACACTTTGAAAATTGCAGTGAGTAGGACTCGTACTCGTAAAGGGGAGAGCTCATAGAAAGTCATGAAAAAGCCATCATCGTCACCAGAAAGCTACTTGACCTTTCCCAAAGCCCTTTTGGTGTCCCATTTTTATGAAATGTGACAAAGTTGTAAAATCCGCTGAGTTTACGAAATTAGAACCCTTCTCCTGCTGTGCGCTTCATACAGGCTACCTAAGGTCGATTTCAGTGATGAAATTCTTTTAGGAGATCTCATCTTCAAATTCTGGATATTCAGACTATTGAACATAAAGTATTCAACGCTCACGATGGTGAGGGTTCGATCATTAGAATTGAGATGATGTCTGACGATGGCCTTACTGACAAATGTCATCGAACAATGAACACAAGCCATTGTGGCGAATATCTGGCAAGCCAGGACTACCATCCAATCCTAAGCTAAATTCTCAGCAGAAACATGACGTAACGTGCGACTCTAAACACCCACGATTGTTTCGCAGAATGAGAATGGCTGGAAAGTATCCAGGGCAGACCGACTTTGCCTTATTTATATTTTTAAGAAACTCGAGACTTATTTCGAATTTATTTATTTATTTCCTGCCTCGATTTTCCGAAGCTTTTCCTTGATTTCGACTCTGTACTGCGCTGGTCACACACAGAGACCAGGTTGTATGGTTTTAAGTAAAGTGTGGTGTTGCGGACGCCTTGGAAGTCATCGTCGTCGTTCGTAACTGTAAAAACAAACATCGAGCAGGTCGACAACAATGGACCTCCCACGGCTACTCAAGTTTCCGCTGGGAACCCACTTGGGAAGGAAAATCTAATAAGTTGCAGGATTCCAGTCTGGGGAGTTACTGCAAAGAATAAACTGGAGGGAAGGATAGAATAAATATCTAAACGAAAAAAGTTATTCTAAGCTTAATCAATGCTTTTTAATTCAGAATTTAAAGTTTCACTTTTCTTTAAATTTTGGTATTTCAATTTTGATTACGCGTTTTATCGGCACTTGAAAAATATTTCATGGAGTTTGGAGGAAATTGTTACTGATCGAAACTCGGAGCCATTCTTTGGTCTGAAATCTCAAATGAAACACTACAAGACCGTACTTTGTGTCAGTAATAGTTAGTTATGTAGTTTTAAATATTGTGTTAAGATGAAACTAGTTATGAATTCGTTTATGTTTGTAAGGTATGTTATTTGGTGTGATTTTCATCCAGACTATTACAATCTGCACCAGAACACCGGTAGAGGTTGTTCATTCATCGATAATTTTTCATTTAGTTAGACAATTCTTAAAATTTTCAACCTCCAACGGGCGTTAACCCATTCCACTGCCGTTCTGGTTCCGTAGTTGTGTAAAATCGCCTGATACTTTGGAATGACATCTTTAAATATAATTTTCAGTTCAATGTCATTCCACTGAGACCCTGTGACCTAACAGTTGCAATAAAGCCCAAGTAGGGCAATAATATAGATCTCTTTCCAAAGATTGTGTAAGCAGTAAAGGGAGCAGTTTTTGTAGTAAAGTGAAGTGACTAAACAGAGTTGAGTCGTTGAAGGGATGTTAGTCTTCGTCTAAATTCTAAACCAAACTACTCTATACCCTGTCGAAGTCCATCCTTGTATAATAAATGCACCAGAGAAGTGGTGAGAGTCGTCTAATAGAAGGAAACATTCATCCACGATGCGAACGAGGCTTTCTCTTATGTACGTAACGTAACGTGACCGTCGTATCAAATGTCAGAGGAGGAAAGTAGACAGATGCATTGGAAACTTGATATCTCTTATGAAAGAGACCAATATTTCTTGTCCAAATACTACTCCCATACTGGCAGTAAAGGCAACGAAAAAGTTCTTCAGAACAGAGACTCTTCCTTCCCACTAACTATATACTACGCGCCGTAGCTGAGATCAGTCTATAAAACTGTGACTTCATTAGAACTCACTTTGCTCTTCCATTAAAAATTGCATTTGCTGTTCGAAATGATGTTTCATTATGATTGAGTAAGAATTTGAGCCTGCTTGAATCCTCGACCTATCCATTTTACTCGATTATTGCATTTAAAAACATACACAGTAACAAATATTCTTCGTATGGCCTGGACATCGTCGCGAATTATTGATGTCTAGAATGAGAATTGAACAGCTTACCAAATTGCAAAGTGCTATTACGAAACAAGCTTCTTTGACGTCCTATTATTCTTTGACTTTACACTCTTTAACTTTGAGAATAGGACTGACGCTCAGTTTTACCCTTTTCCTGTTGGTATCTATTTTCTCATGAGTCAATAGGTTTACTCAAAATCCATTAATTAAAAATGCTAAATTTTGGAATCAATATTTTGATAAGAAATTGTACGAGTCTACATTATACGACATAATGAAAGTGAAAGCATGTCATCGACGGATGTTATTTGTACATCACCCAAGGATATTAGGTAGACGAATTAGAAAGACTTTGCACCAGAATAATAAGGTAAATTGAACCGAAAGACAATCTGATTGGATTAGTTTCTCACTTGTATATACTCCAAATCGTACCAGGAAACTTGAACTGAGAAAGTCTGTTCAGGTAGACGTAAACTAAAGGGAAGGTGTGGTTCATCCATCTCAACTCTTTTGTTCAACTTCCATTCAATGAAAAAAATCGATCTTACTTGTGTCATCTTTCTAGTCATCACTTTCCGGCCAAAGCTGACGTATGATAGCCCAAATCCTCGGAACAGAGTCAAATTTACTTCTATTGTCTGCCATTGCCAATTTACTTATTGACAAACTGGTTGAGGAGAAATTGAACCTATAGACCTAGGCGGCACACGGCCGAGAATTCCGAGGAAAACGACAATGATGAATTGACGCCCAGATACAGCGCCCTTTCAATCCACCTGAGTTGTACGGCCACCTGGTCAACCCGGTCGTGTGTCGCCAATTCTTAAGTTTGAAAGTATTGCTTACAATCAAACTGTCCAGTACAGTACGAAAATAAATATTCTTTATAAGTTATTAGGATTGTCGAATTAAGACGGCAATGCCATTTGCATAGATGTGTAAATGTTTATATGCACTTTAAAGCTATTGTATCTAGTCCCAATTTAATTGTGTTTATTTCTGAAAATATGTACTTGTCATTAATTCTTCAAAAGTCTATTTAGGTACGACCAAAAAGTGCTTATTGTCGGAGCACTTACTTAATTAAGCCGGCGGCAATTAAAACCAAATAGTTCGATTTTCTACGAATTAATAGAAAAATAAAACCGAATCAAATTTTCAAATAGAAGTAATCCGGTCATTATGGACGCCACCACAAGGACCATTGTATAGCTCAGTCGTTCCGCCTTTCGCAATAACTTGATTATTACTATTGCACACTTGAATTTCGTGTTTCTTGGCCATCGGCTGGAATTGTGATTGAGAGTAAAAATATTTGGGACAAAGACAACAGGCGATCAGTGGCTCGACGTATTCTTTTGATTTGTCGTTCTCTTTCTTCAGAGATTTTCACCCCCAAATTGTAAAAGAAGAACTTCTAGATTTAGCAGTTCATCTTTTTCTTGGGATCCCGGAAATAATGTACTACAAAAAAAAATTTCGAAGAGAATGAATAAAATGTTTTGAACTGAATGAAGTAACCCAGCGGTGGCGCAGCAGCGGTGAGAAGCAAAAGCAAACAGAAATAATAAAATAGGCTCAAGATGTTAAAGCATAATGCCTTTTAAAAGAATACACCATCCGGACAAACTCAAACTAAACACGTTATTGTTCTCTGAGAAAATAGACTGAAAAGGGTAGTATACTTGTAGTACAAGGCTGACAAGTTTCACAAGTCAGTTAGTAACTTCATTATTATTTCCTAGTGTACAGTGCACTGTATTTAAACTGTCTTCCTGCTCTGACTAATGGTTATGGCTCCATCCAGGTCCGTCACATTGTGATTTCGAGTGACCCGGACCCTATCCTGTTATGGCCGGATACCTCAAAGGGCCATAACCAAAGAACTAGGAACGAGCCAGCGCCAGGGCCATCATCCGTCCATTCAACAGTGATTCAGTCAACAATTGTGAATTGAGTTTTGAAGAACCTTCCTGCTTTTCCTTCAATTCTGTCAATGAAATACATAAATAGTGGGCACGTACCCTACCTGACTCATTTTCAGGGCACTCAAGGGCCTACGCCCGGCCTAACCAGGAGGAAACAAACCGCCCTTAACTACGTCAATTGTTATAGAACAATGCTGGGCGACAAAAGGCTAACAACCATAAGAAAATTCAGTACGGTACACCTAACGTGATAAGGAAGCCACTTTTAATGTAAAACTCAGTCCGTTTCAAAACTCAACCTCATACAGGTCAGAGCCAGGAGCCAGAAGCGGAAGTATCTCGAGACAAAATATGAATTTACTGATTCAAATTTTAGAAATATTCACATGTCATTATGTACTAAACATCCAGAATAGCGTCTACGTTATAGTGCGGATTCAGAATTTACTTCGTGACCAGCACGCTGGAAGAACCACACTGAACATTTTAGTCTGATCTGGTATTACGTGGAAAGAGGTTTCATTGTGGACCAAACATTCTGAACCTAATTCTCTACTGTCTAGTAAGTATACTTGTAATGCCTTGTCGAATCCTATACACAAATATTAAACAATCAATTCGGGAAAGCATCCGAGTTTTCCATTATTATTACAAACTTTACGGAATTGAGGTAAAAGGCTGAGGCAAAAAGGTAGACAAATATTGGGAAACCTCAGGAAGGCAATGAAAGCTGCTGATGGGCTGGGTGACTTGACATGACCCTGACTATAACTATGACAGTAGCTTTTGAGTCAGAAGGGTCTTGTAGTTCAAATGCGGATGAGAAGATGAAAATAATAATAAATAAAAGTTGAAATGATTTGCTAACCAGAACTGACCGCCATGTCACGGTGAATTTTGTGAGTCACTAGTGACTGCAGGATGAGGTACATGTTTTATTTAAAGGTGGGATTGATCTTTTCATACTTGTTAACAATAAATGAAAACATGGGTCTTAACATGTTCTCAATTCTAACAGAATGAATATTGGAGAAATTGAACATGTTCGTGTGAGGGGAAATTTTACAAGTCACCACTAGAAAATCTATTAACTTGAGGGTTGTCAATGACTAAATGTGATTTTGATTAGTGGGGTGGTCCGTGATCCTATTCATGAATGAATTTGAACTCTGAATAAGGGAACGCGTGGGACAAATAGCCGGGTAGATAGTCATGCTACATGCTGAGACAACACGAAGTAATTTATGTTTTGTTCATCGCCGGGGTGCGAATGGTGCGATGACACCCTCGCGATCGGTGCAAAAGGTCATGTAGGTTTTAAATGGAACAAATCTAATTTAATTTACTAAATAAATATTTGTACACGAGCGAGATGACCTGATCGAGTGCTCGAGAGGAATATCGCCATAAGGATATCTCACAAATCTTGATTTCACTGTCGTGGCTGTCGTGGTGGTCATTATACACAGTCTCTCATATACACAAATAAATAAAAATTTATACTAGTCATGTAATGTACAACTAGCGTCAAATTCTTGAAAACTCGATTATATATTTATTACATTTCAAAAATGTTCTTGAATGGCAGCGCTGCAAACAAGAGTGCTTTCATAATATAAATTGACTGTACAGTTTGCACAATAAAAATATTCGTATCATTATGTACTTACTTAGACATTTGAATTTAACAAGAATGGACACACCTACCATTTGATCGATTAAATCGAGTTTCACATGGTAAAGTTCGCCTAAAGTTTATTCTACTTTCTTCAGACCAGATTATATTTATGAGCATATTTCTCGTATTGATCCGATCTGGAAATGCTATGAATAGACACCCGAATTTGACAATTTTTTTATCCGACGAAATAATTACACGAATCCGATGGAGTCAACATGAAATTGATCCAGTGGGTTAGATAATTCATCCAAGTAGATGGTATTATGAACAATTAAATTAAATATTTTGTTTCTTTTACGTATTATGTCACGAAAAAAAATTCTTGAGAAAACTGTGAACACACAAATGACCAAATAACTCTGACTCAAATGATCTTCGAATGACTCTGATATTATTACATTACACCAAGAAAATGTTGATTGCATATTTAATCTAGTCGCTGAGTTATTAACGAGTGAGAGTTTTAACGGCGCCACTTGTGTTCATATTTTAATTAAACCTCATATTCTTATTTCTTCCCGACTTCCTAAGCCAAATAATATATACCTGAGGTGGTAGAATTTTTACTAGATTTTATCCTTTCCATACAACACTTTGTTCAGCCCTGGAAATTTCCTTAAGCACACCTGGATTCATAATTTACGTTAAACTTGTTTGATTAGTCGAGCCGCCATTATTATTGCCATTACCATTTGGCACGCAATGAAAACGCAGCAGAAAAAAGCTCGCGTTGGAGTCAACCCGTCAGAACCACTAATCCGGGAGTAATTAAAGAGCTGGTAAAACACATTAATTACAAGGGAGCGAACAGCATACCACGACTACTACCAGTCCTACACAACTAGGTCCATTTACCTTTGCACCGCGATCGCATGCAATTTTTATCAAAAAGAAATAAAGGGTTAAGAGCCAGGTTGAACAATAGTATGAAGTGTGGGATTGCGGCGATTAAATTATCCCAAGAATTGGATAGCAAGTCGTTGAAAACATGCTTTTTTGATATTAAAACTCCACCCGAAGTCTAAGGGAAGTACTGTTAAATTCTGAAGCGCATAGTCGTTCCACGAACCAACCACTCCACACCGAAAATCCTCCATGTGGGCTTGGCATAAATGAATGCGATGACGAAAAGGGGCAACCCCAAAACAACAAAACTCATCTCATCC
Source organism: Protaphorura quadriocellata (assembly GCA_034698945.1). NCBI lineage: Eukaryota > Metazoa > Arthropoda > Collembola > Poduromorpha > Onychiuridae > Protaphorura > Protaphorura quadriocellata. Next base: position 12,147 of record JAQGCA010000448.1, read on the forward strand.
GCTTCATTCTTATTCAGTCAGTTGTTCTCAACCAACCCGGCGTCACAACCCCATGTTGGTCATAATTCTGTAATCGCCAGGTAAATTTTTGTCAAATTTGAATTTCCCTCAAATTTTGAACTTTCCAAATCTGTTCACCCACCGTAAACCGTCCAGAAATTTAAATTACGGTAGTCGAGACTCTCCAGATATCGAAATACGTAATACACTATTAAACTGCTGTTGATTTTGAGTTCCGACATTACCGATATCCTGCGGAACAAGATCGAAATAATACAGGAACTGCTCAACTATTACAGAACTTCAGTTTCGAAAGTTTTGATACTATTGTCGTAAGCAAACGTTGGAATATATGCACTGTACGTTTTCTTAAAAAGTTGTCGGCAAGAAGTACTCGACAAAATATCGCAGAAATTGACTTATGTATCGGCAGCGCGATAGCTGATTCCCAGCGTAAAACAGACATTTGCAATTTGCTGGAACTAAGTTGGGCGTAAGCTTGTGTTAATACTCGGGAAAACGAGATTAGTCGATTGGCGAGATTTGCGGGGGAAATCCCCGCAATAGATTTGTCGAAACATTTGTTGACATTGGCACTGGTGATTTGAGTGAAAGTGAAGTGCGCGACTTTGATTGACTTAAATAAAATAAAATTAATATGTTGTCCGGAATAATGGGTGACATGGGTGGAGGGCTTTTAGCCGGTCCGAATTTAATGGGACCTTCCGGTCTGAGTTCGGTGACATCCCCTGGTTCCTTGTCACTGGGCCCTCCATCCCCAACAAATGTTTTACCATCCTTTGGATTTACTCAAGAACAGGTTGGAAATTTTTTAAAGTATTTTTGGTCGTATTGTATGTAAGGATTTGAGTCATTGGTTGACATGACATGACATGTGTCAAGACAAGAAGCTAGAAGCTTCTTAAGATTTTGTTGGGTCGGGTGACCCTTTGGTTTTTCTGAAATGTGTCAAGTCTTCATTTGATAAGCCAGGAATCCGAGTTACGTTACGAACAACGCGATGGGGAGGCATTTACATTTTTACATTTTACATTACATTTATTGTTGAAATGAACATGAGTTGAGCATTCCGATTAAAAGATTTGGGTATGATGATGATGGGATGGGAAAAAGGATGCCTGATTTTCCCGCCCTATGATTAAGTCACATCGGCTCGTTGTGCTTTTGTAAGGATCTTAATCGTGAGGTTAAAAAAGCACGCCTTTGAAATACTTACTAGAAATTTACTTGAATTTATTTCAAGTGAAATGATTTTAATTACAATGGAATGAACGTGGATGGGATGGGATAACTGTATTCGTGTTAGATTTAATTGGTTGTTCGCACAGAGCCAATTAATTATCACTTGTTACTATATGCTATGCTATGGATAGGTTTCTTTACATGCTCATTTTTATTTTTTGAATGTTACAAACTACAAAGAGAAAGGATTGTTAATTCATGACTTGATTTCAACTTTTGGATGATCACTTTATGGTTCTGGTCATTTATAGGTCGCATGTGTTTGTGAAGTATTGCATCAATCAGGAAACATGGACAGGCTAGCAAGATTTCTTTGGTCCTTACCAGCCTGTGAAAAATTACAGAAGAATGAGAGCGTTTTGAAGGCAAAAGCTGTCGTCGCTTACCATAGGGGAAATTTTAAAGAGTTGTACAAACTTTTGGAATCTCATACATTTTCACCTCATAATCACCCAAAATTACAAGCTTTATGGTTGAAAGCTCATTACATTGAAGCAGAGAAATTGAGAGGAAGACCACTTGGGGCTGTCGGTAAGTATTTCTTTGGATCATCCGCTTCCGCTATTAATAGATTCTTTCCTTCAGCACGACAAATCTGAGGCACTCAATTTTCTTCACGTCTTCACTCTTCACCCCTCAAGACTCGAATACAACAAATTGATAATTAACACGAGCAAACTACGACTTAATCATTACCTCTGTATGAAAGTGAAGCATTTTTCTAATTGTCACAAGTATCACCGAAGTTCAGCGCAAGGTTGTTTGTATAATCACCGCGACAGCAGCGCCTGGAATGTTGGACAATCAATGACCGTATCAATGTACATGTGAATACATTGGCGAGCAGGCGCGATTTACGCTAATTAAATTAAGACGATTCAAAGTTCGAATCGTTCGAAATAGAAAGTCTTGCCCTCGGACTGATATGCTGAACAATCAATGATTGAACCATTGCGCATGTAAATTCATTTCTAAACGGCCGCAATGAATAAAAAACAACGACCGTTTGTGCCGGGCTTGGCTGTTAAAATGTGATTTGATTCACAATGTTATCAAATATGAAACGAGTTCTTGACTTTAGTTCCAACATGCGACAATGAAGAATTGCATTGACAGAACTCAGTTAAATACGACGTCATAAGTACGCTTTATTTATAACTCACGCATCAGAATGTACCTCAAATTTTAGGTCCATGTGGGTGTATAGTAAAATTTTGACTAGTGGTAATTGAAAACCCCTAAAGTTTAATTTGCTGAAATCGTCACTCTATAATTGGAATCCTTGCCGTGCCATTAGAAGTTGAACACGATATTTTTATCTGTATTTTCGCAAAAGTGTACTTCGTCACAACTTGAGGCACCAGAATCAGAATAGCCGAAAGTTTAATACTGACCACGAGAAATTGAGTTTTGGCCGGTATAAAATAGAGTTATGCAGTTAAATCTCAACTCAAGTGAATTAAAGTTTACGCTCAGAGTTTGAAACTGTCATACTGAATTAGTAAGAACTTTCGTTTCTCCATGTCCTATGTCGTATCCCAAGAGGTCAATCGTCGGGTCATGGAGGTTTTCACTTTAGCCATTTGAGCAGTTCCTAGAATAAGCGTTTTGAATTAGAGTTTACGAGAGGTGTCTTGCCGGGGTATCAAATGCGTGAGAAATGTTATTGGATCAAGTCTCTTACGGTCAAAGCCAGCGTTGAAAGATGTATTCGCAAAATATTTCTGGATTTCTAACCAATCCATCCACTTGTAGCAAATTCGATAATATATTTCGCCGAAGATCAAAAGGTAATTTTCCCATTCTCCATGTCAATTTAGGGAAGTACCGAGTCCGAAGGAAGTTTCCCCTCCCAAGAACAATCTGGGATGGTGAAGAAACGTCTTATTGTTTTAAAGAAAAATCCCGAAGTGTACTCCGTGACTGGTATCAACACAATCCTTACCCATCGCCGCGAGAAAAACGGGAGTTAGCAGACGCTACCGGTAAGACTCGAAATCCTTGCTTTTTAACTCTAACAATTCGTAAATGTATAATGTACTATACTATTTGTTACTGCATTTGTTAACAGGTCTGACCACGACTCAAGTTAGCAATTGGTTTAAAAATCGCCGACAAAGAGACCGAGCAGCTGAACAAAAGGATGGCACGCCAAGGTAAATATTTTCAAATGAGATATTTCGGGGCTTTTTTCCAGAAAATTACGATCTCTCGCTCACCCTTTGACTCCTTGCGACCACCTTGTCCGTATTTAATTTACAAATTTACTCGGCCAATTTCACTCTGCACAGTCAAAATAGGACACAAAAATACACCGGTTCACCCAATCGTCGGCAAATTCGTTTATTTTATGCCGAGGTCAAATTTTTCAGGAAATTGCGCTTGAACAACAGAATTTTAGTGCAAGCGGTTTAACCGCACCATTCATGTTTTCTTTGAGCAAGAAACAATTCACCGGTGATCTTTGCCATGATAATCTAAATAATCGTGAGGTTAGATCAGGAAGGAATTCATGTGGAAAGAACAAAACAGGAGTTTCGATGAGTTCGATAACTCACTCAAGCTGAAAATAGGATTTTCGGATTTTACTTTGTCTAATCCTAATCCCAAGGTGTCGGGAAAGCCATATATCCATAAAATGTGAATATTAAAGTGTTTCAAAAGATATGTATTATTTTTGATCGTTGAAGTTGTGGAATCCTTATACTTGAGAATCTGCCGTGCAGAACAGCTCGTAAATGTTTGGCTTATCTGATTTTGGAAAGGTTCCATTAGTGTCACCCAACCAAACCTTTCCTTCCCTTCCCAGGAAGGATATACTAGAAATATGTTATGTACAGTTTGTCCAGACCATATGGAATCGAAGAAGGGATTCGGTTCTCGTTGAGTAAAGGGAACCTCCTCAAGTTCCCCATTGTGGGAGGTTGTCTCTCGTGAAACCGGATACCCGGGGAAGCAAGCTTCTGAACAGCATCAGTGTGCTCCAAAATAGAAACCGTCTCTCTTGAAAAGTTACAGACGAAAAATAACTTTGGCCCAACATCCCAATCCATCCAATCTTTAATCAACATCTTTCCGCTATAACCCACATACATATGTAGTATCTTATGTCCCATACTTCGTTCTTGAGCTTACAAGGAACACAAATTTGATGTAAAACAAGAATATTGGCATAAAATCTTCAGGATTAATCAATTACTAGAATCCTGGTCACGGATATAGAAGTTACGCCGACAGATTATGTTCATTCAGGATTCCTCATTAAGGACATTAGACATTAGGTCCCGCTCTCAATAAGATTTCCCGGAAGGTAGTGTAAGAAAGTACAGATTCATGCGACGGACTTTTACTTTCCGAAAGAATGTGCATATCCGTACAAATGTGGCATCAAATATCGTATGGGTTGATTAAGTTACATGTAACACTGACCTAAACCTTGACTGCTAAAATTTTCAAGATCTAGTCCAATTCTTACTCTCCTGAGGAGTATTAAAGTTAGTGACACATTTTTTATTTCTCAAAGTGAGGATACATTAAGATTGAGATGTTAGGGCACATGTTTATGTGCATAAACAGATAAACGCTTTTTTATTTGTTCAGTATTTTCAGAATAAGCTATTGTAAAGGAGTGGACCATGTTTGATAACAAGAAATATTTCTCGATAAAATAAGTTCTGATATGACATTGCGAAAATGTACCAAATATTGATTACCTAATTTTCCCCTGAAAACATAAGGTATACGTACATCCTAATGATGTCCCTTGTTAGCCGATTGCTGCCTGCCTGCTGTAAATATTTTAAAAAATTTCGGTTTCCCGGTACTAGTGTAAGAAGTTTGTATGAACGAATGTTTAGCATTAAGAGTTCTGTTGAAACTTGACTCCCATATGGATCCCAATAACATGACTCTTGTTTCAGTCACCATCAACCAGGACTAACTAACCCGGTCAGAGCATTCAGTTTTAAAAACACTGGTGATTCCAAGTATTGCCTTAACGACCATTCCATAGTCATAGCAAAGGTTAAACAAAGCATGAAGTCATACTCAGAGGGCTCAAATGACGTCTAGTCTATATCCTATGACCGGCACTAACTGACTCGAATCTCATGTTTATGACCTTATGACTGAAAAGTTGTGACTTCTCCTTAAACAAATGGTTTACTTAGACACGATTACATTACAATACAACACTTAATACTACGATACCTACCATATCGCTGCCTTAGTTAGAAAAAATTGAATATTTTTCCAGACTTCAACTTACTTCTGCTAAACAGTCTCGCGTTGGCAAGGGGTAACCTCCTAACCTCCTAGAAAGTTTGAGCTACTTTACTGAAGAATATATAATTTGGCTACATGGTCCATATTTTCAAAAAGCAGACAGATAGAAATGTTGTGCAGACAGGCTGGCTTACCGAGAACAAAGTTTTATCTCCCGACTAGCCCTGGTGAAACCCGTCTCATGTCGCCCCATCTATTCCTGTCTGCACTGACCATACTAGGTCTCCACATAAATCAATGTATGAAATAACATTCCACCTCTAATTTAAAAAAATAAGTTCTTCACATTGATCGTGCTCTTCCTAGGTGTGTACGCGATGGTGGTAGTTTGATGCCAACTGTCATGCACTTCTTTAGGTCTATTGACGTTATGACCGACTCCACAGCGCAGCACACTTGAAACAACGCTGTATGTTTTCAAGTATATCCTGTAATATTAAGTCAATACGAAACTAAGAATCTATATAAGTCAATACCTGGCTTTGCGTTAAATCCACCGCTCTCGATCGAGACTTATAAGAAAATAAAATAAAATTGAACCTTTAACTTACAAACATATCTTAAGTCTCGTAATTGATCATCGGTTCAAACCAAGGGGGTATCAATAACCCAATATAAACCGTCATAATTATTCGGTCTCGGCGGTGGGTTAGCTGAAACAAGTAAATATTATAAAGTCAAAGTCCGAGTCAAACGAACGAGACAAGTGTTGCAGACTCTGTAAAAATACTCTGATGGGCCGATAAAAAGCAAGGCAAAGTTAGACAATTACAGTACTGATGAGCCGCAGAGAGTCTCGTCTTGAAGTCCGTGTGAGAAAATCATCTCAAGTATCAAATGCACTTATTATCGCGAGAAAGAATGGTTAATGGTGATTCACTCAACTCATTCATGTTAAAGAATTTACAATCTCTTCCATAGTTAGACAGCCAGGTTGGACTAGACATGATAAAGACGATACAAGACATGATCATGGCATGTATGTCCAAGTCGATCGATCTCATAGTGTTAATCCATTCCATTGTATTTACTCCGAGTCAGTCAATCATAATCAACGCAACTCAAGACCCTTAATCACGTCAAATATCACGAAAACTTGAAACAGGTATCATCTGTCCAAGTTCACACATACATGCATACGTTTTGGATGAATATGCCTTCATGTGTCACAGGCAGCAAAGCGAATCAATCAAGGGTTCAAATAAGTTCAATCAAATATAAGTAAAAGTCAGTGAACTGACCAATTCTATTGATTGATTCGGGTAATGTCGGATGTTATCACTTTTGAGGACCCCCGTGGAAAACACATCAATTTCGACATTTCACATTTCCCACGCCTATCGATTCATATTTCCGACTTATGTCAACCGGTTTTATATACGTGTGAAGTATTGAGCAAAATATGAGAGATGACCTTTTACCGATTTTTTGAAAGTGATAACGTCATACACGTACTACTTTTCTGGAGTAGGATATCTGAAGAGAATGGCAAAAAATCTGACTTTCCAGGGTGCCCATTTTGCATAATTCGTGTGTAATTTGCAGTGAGATCTAAAATTTGCATTTGAATACAAGTGTATTTCTTCTGATTTCACGAAATATGTGCTGCGGTTTGAATGATCTATTAAGATTTCGTCCGTGTATATATGTATGTATATTAAGGAGGGGGTCTAGGGGAACAATAAGGTACTGCCAAGCCTTCTAAACCATGCCGACTAAGCCAGTGGTGGCCTATTTCGTCTGTGTATATTTGGTTTTACTGTTTTCGCTCAAGAAGTAATTTTGTCCTATAGGGTTATCTTGCAAATATTCAGATACCTGTGACCCCTGGTGTGATTTGATCTGTCTCCTTCGCCTAATTCCCTTTTCCCCTTAGATAACCAGGCATGCTTTAAGATGGGATGCATTCACTGTGAAAGGTGGATAATTAATAACAACAATATTTTGGTTCGTAGAACAGACGATGGGAGTGTTAAAAAAATGAGTCACTCAGGCGTGGGGTCACCAGATGGGGATTCTAGCTCTGGTGAAAGTCAGGATGAAAAACTGGGGTCAATTATTGACGCGGCTACCTTCTCGAGTATTCATCACCACCATCATCACCAGCAGAAAGTCCCAACAAGCCTGGGAATCTTCTCTCATCAAATGGTGAGTTGATTGAATTAGTTGGCATTGGCATTGCAAAATCCTACCTGCCAATTAATCTGTCATCTTAGCATTCATTAGCATCAGTTTAGTCGACTAGGTCCTGCCAGTCTCTCGTCAGGATGAAACAAAGATAATTAAGATGTTCCTTTGTCCTGTCTTGGTTTAAAATCAATTTATTTAGAACCAGTTGAAACTAAATCAACCTAGCAGGTTAAGAGAGAAATAAATCAGCGGCGGAGTTAGCAATATCATTTTTATGCTTATCTTTCAATAGTTTGGTCAACAATCGGAGAGAGAACTAACTTATTTGCACAACAGCCTACCCACGGGACCGGGCATTCGTTTAAAAGTTTTGACGATTTCGCTTCTAATAAGAATGGATTTGTGTCATCTCTTTCAAGATCATCTTATTATGATGGCTCGCTACAAAGAGCTAATCACCCAGAAAATGCAGTACTGGGTTATACATTAAACTACGAGTACTCTGCCGTGTTGGCTCCGTTTTCACCATGTTAGGGTCAGGACTGGTCAGACAGATACAATTGGTGGACAGTGATTTTACAGAAAAGTTTCTCAGATTATTAATTCAACATTAAAAACCAGCAGCATATAGATTTCTGTCATGCTTGTATAATTTTGCTCGCTTCACATGACACTCCTCTTCTGAAGTGTATAATATAGGCACTTGTGAAAAATGATTGATGAATCACTTTGGTCAGGTAATATTTTTTAACCATACATCGAACTGTTTTTCTTGTCAGGATCATGTCACGGGGCTCGCCTCTTTATCCGCAATGCAGTCCTTGGGTGGATTTCATATAGCAGCGGCTGCCGCAGCAGGCATTCCTCACCATCAACTCATGGCTTCAGCGGCCGCCGTAGCAGCCGCTGGTGCTTCCAGAGATCACGGCGGAGGCGGGGAGCATGGTGGCGGCGGGTTAACCACGGTGGATCACCACATCAGCAGCGGTCACCATTTGGGAACAACTCCGCTCACATCCTTAGGGGTTCCTCACGAGTATCATCATTTGTGACATTAGATTGACTATCACCTCTCACTTTCGACAACCAATCGTGTCATGTCATGCCATCGCCAGTAAGACAACTCAGTCGAAGAAATAAGACAACAAACTCGAGAGGAATCATAAGACATAAAACAAAAACGTATTATTATTATTCCTTAAGATTTATAACTGTAGGATAAATAGTTTATAAGCTTTTAAGTCGCTGTACTGCACTGTAATGCCTCACATTTTCGTACCTTCATTACCTCATAGTGTACGTCACTAATTTATGTAGTTTCTTACTAGCCGTTACCATAAGTGTGCGCGAGATTTCCATCGTTACTGCAGTATTGCGCACACCCAAGCGGAATTAAGCCGGACATTTTTGATAGAGTTACTAAAAACTACACTCTCCGGGAAAAATTTATGTAATTGTGTTCCCAGTCTAGCGCGCATTGAATCTGAACTGTGTCTACCTGACGTCCGACCTGTATTTATGCATGGGGGTGATGATTTTATTTACGATCTTAATCTTAAATTAGCCTAATTCCGACTAGAAAAAGAAACTCCCACGCTCGAGTAAAAGTCCAGGGAAGTATATTTCAGTCAGAAAGAGTTCCTAAAATAATTGGATCAAATTCAATCATTATTTCGAATAACCATGATGATAGAACCCCGTGTGGAGAGGAAGTCATTGAGCATATTTAACGTATGCTCTTGAGTTGCGCATTTATTTTTTCCTATAATAAGTAAGACATTGTTTTTAAAGTCAGACGTAAGAACGTTGTCTCTAGAAAATCGGAAGCCATTGGAGACCGTCTTCGGTTTCTGTTATTAGAGACTCTAGAATTACCACTCGACGACTCCACAAACACAGGAAGAAATATGTACGTATGTCCTCCTCCTAGAACCAGAAATAGACAAGCTGTTCTATTTCTATAAGAACCGTTCTTTACAAGATCAGGTAATCTGGCTACGTTACCGCGGCATATTCCTCACGATGACTTCCAAAGATTGGCAAACTTACATGAGTGGAAGAAAAAAAAATGAAACAAGACTATGTTGCATTTGCATCGCATTGCTTCTGGGACACTTTATGTTTAGAAATAGGATAGCACAGTGTGGAAACCTAAACAGCCGGAGCTAAGATCATCCAAGATTTTACATTGCATCATGTAACGGATCTCCGAATTCGACCCGGGGATTTTTAGCAAAGCCATACATACCAAGTTGAATCGGTTGAATGCAAAAATTCTTGCCCTTCCTTCGCATATTATTTCCGTTCTCTTAACACAAACACGAAACTGATGTCTCAAAATGAGAAGTGTCTCGATGGTGTTTACATTTCCACACTTGGTGCTCCATAATGATGTACCCAGATTTTATATTGTTTAAAATATTACCAACTATACGAAATTAAGATGAACCGGACGAACCTCAGGCGAATATTTTCAATAATGAAGTATCGACTTGTTTGTGCTGACCGACCACCAACAGTTTTTGCTAATGTCGCTCCCCACTTATACGGCTGTTGACTTTGAAAGGCGAGATGGCGGCAGTAGAAATATGCATCATTTAATCAATTTTAATCTCCGCGCATTTTTCGTGTCGAATATTCCAAATTCTAAAGTCAAGAGTTTCTCAAATGCCCTGGATTCCGTATGTTTAGCACTAGCGTTCTATTTTATAGTCATCTGAAACAACCCGCTACTGCTTAATCGTTGTCAATCAAATCCATTGCATTAATTAATGTAAATAATCTAACCACGCACTGCTTATGAATGTTAATGCATATTTAATGAAACAAATTAAACAAAAAGTCTTATCCGGTTTACGATCACCGAACCAAAAATTTTGTATTATTGTTAGTTAATATTAATCTTATGTTAGTCCCTATTTGTTCAGATTATTAACGCAACCCTAAAATTAGTGAGAGAGAACAAGTACTTGTACGTTCCTTCGTTTGTAGCGCCATAACCAAGCCGCAATTTGTGATATCCGTTTATTTAATTTACAAAAAATCATACATAATTATCATTTGTACCTCATATATATGGAGAAGTCCAATCTCGGCACGCATTACTTATGTATTATGTAATAATTGCGTTCATCGTGTATACCCTCCTGAATATGGATTAATTAAATAAAGGTCAAAGTTAAATATTTTGTTTGATTTCATGAAGGAGTTTGAGAGTAAATGCTTGGAACAGCCTTATTAGAATGAGTGAAGATTAGATACGGTTATACATTCGAGCGTCATCCTAGTGTATTCACGGAGCTATCTCAGGTCAGGTTTCATTTTTCCTTTTCAAAAAAAGACACCTCACTTGGTAGCTAAACAGGGCATAAAAACGTCTCGCCGAGGAAGAATACATCATGTTTATGTTCAAACCTTTTGTTCAAGATAAGTGGAGGACACAAACACAACGGGGACAACACAAACACAATTTTCAATGGTTTGTACACGACGCTCATTCAAGTACCCCCACAGCCCCACATCAGCATACAGGCCTGCCAAGTGCCCTATCCAGTACCAGTTCTAGTATTGGGTCAAATTGAATAGGGCCAGCCGGATATTTTGAGAAAGATCTCCGTAAACCAAACCCAGAGAGAGTACGTATTTAGCATTAATTGCGTTCTCAGTGTTTTTTTTTATTAAATTTGCATTCCCAATGCCTAAACATAATTTCAGGATCCTAAACTAACCGCTCGATTGAAGGAAGAATGCGATATTGCGAGTAGGGAAATCTAATTTTTAAAAGTTATTGCCTCGTGGAATCTTAGATAATTCTTTATTCCTACTTGATTTTTCGTCAGATCCCAAAATGAAGGTAGATCTTTAGAATGGCCGGCGCCCCCGTCAGTAAAGAGTCCTAGGCCCGACACAAGCCCTATCCTTCCTGTACCCTTCAAAGCTTTGGGCACCCACCATGCGGACGTAAACGACTGCTCGCTCAAATTGCTCATTTTGGGATTTCTTAAAAAAGAAGCACTGAGCTAGAAGATTTCTCAAAAAGGCTTTCTCATCCAAAAGGACAAACCTGTCATGATTGCTACTTACTTACCAAACTGCAAATGGTATTAAAGCCTCTAATATTTTAAGCGAGGAAAAGAGCATTGGAGCCCTTCCAACAATGTTATCTTAAATCAAGTCACCCGCGGATCCATACCTGTCTCATTTCTGTCTACTGCTTTCAGATAAAGGATAAAAGATACTTCGTCAAAATCATAATATTTAATCAGTGTACACACGTCATTATTATTTTCTAGAATGGAGTTCAAAATAGCTGGAACGTAAGCTCTCGTTAATTTGGCCAATCTGGTTTAATCATTTTGGTCATAAAATTGAACGGGGAAACTATGTAGGGACTTCAATTATTCTGCACTTTTAGCTCAGAAAAAACTTTCCGGACTATCACTCCAGACAAACTTTTTCTTCATTACTTTACTCAAGTATCATGACAGATTTTTGCTCACTTCCTTATTTCCAGTCATGTTCCTAGAAATCTCCACATTCGGAATTGCTTTTAGTTTGGTTTGGCTTAATCAATTTTTTCCATCAATATCATTCCTCGAAACAATGTCGAACAATGATTCATCCAAGGATCCTTGACTACGCTCTATTCTAGGTTGGCCAGTACTGACAACAACGAGTTATTATTTTTTGGCAGGTGCTGAAGAAGTAAATGGGAACTGTCCCATGAACTCTCCCATGAGCACCTCGTTGCTTACAAAATGGCTCCAGAGGTCAAAAATTTCTCATGCACACATATTACGTTGCCACGGGATTACCCGTCAAAATTTCATACGTTGCAAAAATGGAGAGTTTAATTATTTCAGTACTGGTCTACCTGTAAGGAAGATTGTTTTATTCGTCTTGGATTCATCAATAAAAAATTTGAGGAGGGTAGAAAGTAAAGTGAAATTATGTAGTATTTGCGAATAGATATCTTTATCTTAGCGCACGTTTCACCAATTGGAAAACATACCAAATGAGAGTAATTAAGTCGAAATTTACCAAAATTAAAATCTCCACGCGGTAATTATGTTTGGGTTGATTATTGGGATTCAGATGTATTCCGAATACAATATATTCAGAGACTTCAAAAACGTTGATATCAGCACCCTAATTCAGAACATATGGTATTATAGTTACAAAGAGAGCGGGTGGAAGGTGAGTTGGTCTCCTGAATCACAGGATCCCAAATATGTTCTTGTACTATCTTCAAAACCAAACGAGCGATTCGGGATCAGAAGTTACTATCGGCAAGATGGGTTTAATAAGAAGTTTTTTCAACCACGAAATCCACCCAAATCGTTGTTCCTATCCCCTGGCACTGTATTGAATTTATGTCTAACCTTTTTTGTAACTCTACGGTGAATGAAGGGCTACGAATATATGAGAAGCCATGTATTTAAAGGACTAAGTTGGACAGGTAGGCTGATTCTGACTGTGATTCTAGTTTCAGAGTAGAAAAGTAGAGCAGACCAGAGTACGGATCTGTGATCAGTTGTATTTTGTATTGTTGGACTTGTGACTGTTTTGGATGATATGAATGAGACAATGCGTGAATACAATGGATGACGCGTTTGCCTTCAACAAAGGGTTCTTACGGATTCAGAAGGCAAACCAAAAGGGTACGACCCTTTTTATTTTTACCTGGACAAAAGTAGAGTTCATTTAATTTGATGATGAATCTGATCATTGAACTGACTGAGCCCCTGTTTTTCCTCCGCACCCTCCCTCATCTCACACACAAACAAATAAATGACCCATCAGTTTGCTCAAAAAAGGGTCAGGCGGTGCCGGTTTGGTGATGTGTACTGAGTTAAAAGTAAAACAAATTTGGATGAGATTCATGGTGATGGTCCACTGATTAAATTTGTTCTGACAAATTATGTATGGCGATGAGCATTAAGATTTCAAGGAGTCAGCAAACGTTCGTTCGTTTTCTAACCTGATCTTAGTTAGTGATTTCTTCCCGGAGTTTTCGGGGAAAGATACGTGTCAGAGTCGAATTCCTTCTGCTTGTGTCCTTTTCGTTATTTCATTCCGTATTCATAGGGTGGACCCTTAAAAATTTTGGTCTCACATTTTACAAGACTTTATTATATGCAATGCAGGAAGAATCATTCCCATTTCCCATGTTTGTACCTAACCAAGCCAAAGATCAGATTAAATGATAGACCATAACCTACACAACAGTCACCGCATCATAGCTTAGCTATATGTTAGCGCAGTCGTTTAAAGTGAAGTGAGTTTTATCAAAATGACAGAAAATGGCAAATAGTTCTGTTTTGATTACTGAACAACGTTTTGGGACAGAGTACTGTGCCTGGACAACAAACATGTCCCGACCCTGTGACCTTCCGGGAAATTATATTTCATGATGGTATATCAAAATAGATAGGAAAAGAACATTACACCATCATCCAAACGTGGCGGCACCGCCAAGTTTGTCTCGCCGGCTTGGGAGTTTGATCGCTAGGACACACGTGATTTTATGTCATTCATTGAAGAGGATTTCCTGCAATATTTTTCTTACTATTTACGAGTACCTATTTTAATACGTCATACCAGTCTGCCGTATAAATAATCTTGACCAATTAATTTTTAAATTGACCAAAACACAGGGTTATTTTATTCTTCACCTGATATCTACTCTATCCGTGATAGTAAGAGTAAAGTATGAGGTGGGTTTTAGTTTATCTGATCTTTCATTTGATCAACATTTATAAGCCAGCTTGAATACAACGATAGGATCCAGAGGATATCCTAGTAACGCTAATGCTTTGTCTACGTTATGTCATCATGCATGCTCTCAATTATACAACAGCAACAGCATCACACACATGAATCCAATCCAATATATTACGTCCACGATATGACATGATGTGAGCTCATACATTTACGCTTTAAAAAAGGACTCGGCTATGGGATCAAGTTTCAACATCCCTCGTCGTCATAGTTACCTCCCTTTGTCTGTTTTTTGGCCGAGTAATTTGATATCCCACCAACCAGTCAGTCAGTCTACCTCTTCTGCAGCTTTTATAAGTCCATCCCATCTATGCTCATAGTTCATCGTGAATGCCATGGTCGAACATATAGACATACGCATCCATCAACAAGAAAACTTATTATTCTGTTCTTTCGCAAAATAATGGTAACGTCGAATTGTCGAATATGCTCACGTTTAAATTGGTAAGTCCGTTTCGTAGAAGAAACTCGATAACACCATGCCGGCAAGTGAAGTCGATTAGAGAGTATAGAGAGTACTAGGACGGACTCATTCATAAATGCGAGAAAATAAAACTGATCGCATAAAGTGACCCTTCGAATTTTGTCTGACTCTAATAGAAACCCTTAATTCGCCAGTGAGATATGATCTAACGATATCGCTTGTTTAGGGTGGGGGGTTAGGTTTAAGGTGCCCCTATGAATAGGAAAATGATATTATGGTGGAGAGAAACTCACTTTAAAACACACCAACGACGTACCATTGCTCCCTGACAGATCGCTCTACACCATGCCTTCCTAAGAGATCAATCCCTCACCATCACGAATATTCAAGGCGATATCTGTAGGACTTTACATACTGACTCTGTTCAACAACTATTTACTTCTTATGCCAGTCATTTTTACCATATGCCAGAAATTGAGAAATTTTGACGATGTCAAATACGCTAATTATATTATTCCTAAGAATATTCCAATAGTATGCAAACATTGTCGACGCTGTATTACAGAAATGCTGTCATACTAGCGAACCATCCAAGTATGTGTTACCGATAAAACCCGAAATCCGTTAAAATTAGAATTTCCTAGTCAGAATCCGGAAAATAAAAAATTATCTGAATCTGGAAAACTGGAACTCGTTTTACCCAGGGAGAACCCAAAATAGTGTAAGTACACAAATAATTTCGGCTTTCAACAAACGGCTTCGGTTAATTCTAGTTCTATATCTAGGTAAATCGGGTTTTAACTAGTTTGTTAGAACTAGAATTCCCCAACTCGACCAGATAATTCGGGTTCTAACCAGGAAATTCGAGTTTTAACGGATTTCGGGTTTTATCTGTGACATATGGATTCCGAATAGGTGAAGATGAAAGAACTAATGATTTCGAAGTCGTAGTAATTGTAATCGCAGTCAGAGTCATAATGAAATCTGATCTTGGAAAAAACAAGTTGTTCACAAACTTGTCTGCTCTAAAATTATTCTCATAAACCCGTGCGATAAATTCCACTTGTAAATTAAAAACAATGATAGCCCATGCAACATACAATAAAATAGTTGTAAACTAAGAAGAAGTCGTACGAAAAGATGTTGCGAGCATTGTCCGTTAGGTTGGCCAGGGATTCAAATGGTAACAACAGTAGTAGTAACTAACAGTTAGTTAT
>JAQGCA010000449.1:0-28199 GCA_034698945.1 Protaphorura quadriocellata
TAGTGATATCAGACAGCCTTACCGTGCTTAAACTTGAGTGGCTTGGTTAAGTTTTGACACCACGTTGAAGGGTTATTGAGTAATAAAGTGAGATGATGTTGTATTATTTAAATATTAACTCACCGTTTTAATTTAATAATATTAAAAATTAAAATGTTAAATAATATTTTATAATAAATTATGATGTCACGAAGTATTATGTTACGAGTGACGTTAACCGTAGTATTCCTGAGGATCATGAGCGTTCTGAAATTGAGGTTGAAATTGTCCAAAATTAGGTTCCTGTGGGTTTAACGCATACAAATCTTGAAAGGGCTGGAGAATTTTTAGCAGCAATTTGCTGGACTCATTTCGCCATCCTCGTGATACTTTCCGTGTTTCCTTTAAATCTGGTTTGTTGAGGTAGCTTAAGACCATAGAGAACAGCTGTGAATTGATTTTATATCCAAAAAATATTATAATTATTTGTAACCCAGAGAGAACATTGCTAAATCTATTTTACTACCTCAGGAATCTCTAAAGGATTCATAGCATGGGAAGTCAAGTTTTCTTGATCTTCTAGTGCTTTTATACAGATGAGCTCGATTTCTCTTTCGTTTGTTTGTTCACATTTCCGTTTTTGTATTTCGGCTGCTCGTTCCTCTTCACGAAATTTCCTGAGGTTAATGGCGACCTCTCTTTTTTGCTGGATTTTCTTCTTAGTAGCCAGTAAACTCATAGCCTTTTTTGTCGGATCTGTACATTTTGGTTTAGGTTAACTGCACAATTTATGAAAATCGATGTTAAACTTTGAGCTGACTAACGGAAATGAAAATGAGAGTGACAAACTAACGCGTTTGTTTAGACAAAGGATTAATCTTGGTTGGTGCGCATGCGTTTAAAATTATGCGTTTTTGAATTGCTTCATTTGGCGAAGTATGGCATTGGATGGAAAATCAATGATTTTAATTCATTCGCGCGCGTAGTTGCGAAATTTTTAAATTTCGACCCGAGTGTCAAAAAAGTTTAACCTCGGTTATTTTGAAGTACTCGTTCGTGTTTTTTTGTGTTTGTTTGTTCGCTTGCTGGCTCTTCTGTGGCGGACCAGGGACGGGACTACACACATCCTAGTATATTCTAAAGCCTTGTTTACTTCCAGACCTTAAGACGTTGAGTTGACTTCAAAGCCAAATCATAGAATGCAGAAATAACGATTATCTCTCTTAGGTTGTTCATTTTTAGCTTTGAGGCTGGAAACCAATATGGAGAGGAGAGGACATTATTGTGTAGAGAAATCAAACGAGGGCTGGCATTTAGCGGAATCCGCCAAATCCACCAGATGGCTTCCAAGTCTGATTTATTGTTTCGTGCATTATGTGTCCCGTGTAAGCTCAATCTTGTAGAGGTTAATGAACTGTGATTCGGATTTTTTTTATTTAAATGCGCACTTCCCAAAATTGATCATTTCATCTACCATTTTAGTTTACATTTAGCGCACAAAGAGCTTGGCAAATGCCCCTGTCAAGTTTGGCTGCAATTTGGATATGTTATAGCCCTTGACCTGCTGAACAACTTTTGTGAAGGTCCCAACAGTAAAAGTGGCACCGTTTGACCGCTAGTAATACACGGGGAACATGTGCTACGGCCTAGGGATAACACAGGGAAGATTCGGGGAAGCACATGCCCCCCGTGTATTTCTAACGGCCAGTTGGGGTTGGGATCTTCACAAAAGTTTGTTTTGCAGGTCAAGAGTAGGGATGGGACGATTAATCGCCACTATTCGTAATCGCGATTAGTCAAAATCGCGATTAGTTCGACGATTAGTTTTGCAGGTGCAAGTGGGGTGTCTAAAGAAAGCTGGCAATCCAGCGGTGACTATTATGACATGTTTTTAGTGTCGATGTGTGAATAAAGTCAATAAGGTCAGTTTGTTGGTTTATTTTTTTGTTTTTGCTGCGCAAAATGGGCAAAAATACATATTGCGCAAATAAGCGTGGCAAACTAATCGCCAAATCGCGATTATTTTGGCGATTAGCGATTAACCGCCAATCGCCAAACACGCGATTCGGCTAATCGCGATTAATCGTTAATCGCCAAACATGCGATTACCACTAATCGTCCCATCCCTAATCAAGGGCTATAACATATCCAAATTACAGCCAAAAGTTGTAGAAATTAGATTTACAAAACTCAAATCGAGTTGAGTGGAAGGATAAACAAGTGTGGGATTTTTATGAGTTGTGATGACTTTGTTTACCACTTTAAGAAGACATAAGAAGGTAGGAAATTGGATTTAAATTGGATTCGTGGATTTAATCTTGGTGTGATGACGTGTGTATTTATGTGAACCAAGGAAATGTTGATGACGAGCTGATATTATTGGTCTTGATGTGCATCGTCGCCAAATAGTTAATCTGTAATTTATTCCTATGGGAGAAGAGAAGTATGGTTAAATTGTACAAGGTTTAGAAGAGGCATTTCATATTATTTTTTTTCAGTTCAGTGATTTTATTTCTTGGCTGTTTTCCTTTTGTCATCACTCACTCACCCATGATGATGATGAGCATTTCAATGTCATGCATAGATCACTTCAGAACTGCTATTTTTGGAACTACGCATTATTCTTTAATTCGGACATGATTTGCATTGGCTGCGTGAATGAAATTAGAGTATTGAGTGAATGAATTAATAGGTGTCGGAGGTCAGTCATGTCAAAACAATTTTACGGCCTTTTAGTTGCTCTGGTTTACTTTCCAGCCCTGACAATTCTGATTTTAGCATATGGTATAGGAGCAGAATGTTTTGGGATAAAAATGTACATCTAAATTTTCAAATAGTTCCTATAGCTTGTATTCCCGGAATTAGAGGTTAATCTGCCTTGTATTCCGAAGCACTTAAAGACATATCTATTGACATTCACCGATTCAGCATGACACGCCTAGTATAAATTTTTGACTATAAAATGGCTTAGCCTTTTCATTTAGCCTGTTGAATGTGGAACCATTGTGTATACCGCCAACAGTACGGACAACTGTATTTAAGAAGCAACAGGTGCCGTAGTGAATACCCACGATAGCGAAGCGGCAGGGGCTATCTCTATCACGAAGTAGTTGAGATTCAGAATACTGTTAACTTTCTGTGTTTCTCTTATGAGAAAAATAGACGTGTAACATTTTTTGGTTCTGAATAGAACTGACCCGAACCAAACCGAACCTGTAAATGACAGACCCAATCGTTCCCCACGACCCACCGTTCGATGTGTTTGGATTTTGAAGAAATGTGTGTCGTTGTTTTATTGGAATTTACACAAAATGGACATTTATACCATACGTTTCTGGTCTGATCCAAATTGTAAATATTTGTAATTTAATCATGATAAGAGGTTAAACTTGAGTTTATTCTCTGAAATGTTGTTTTTAGCACAGTTAGCGGAACAATAGAAAAACAAGGTGAAAATAAATTGAGTGTGTAAAAATTATATAGCAGGGGAGGAGTATAAAACTGGTTTTCCCTGGCAGAGACTTGTTCCTTCAGAGTTCAGTTGAACGACACATTTTCTCTTGTTTACACCAAACAACCCCCTGAACCTATTTCAAGTTTCGGGAGCTCGAAGCTCGAATGAACGTTCATGATTGATTGATTGATTGATTGATTGAGTTTATTTTTGTTTGTCGCAATACTTTTACAGTTTTGCAATTAAATAATGGCCAAGTCTAGTAATCTGATAAAATTAAGTTTCATAAATCAATTTTTGGAGAGGAATTAATATATATTTCATTAATATATTGATATTCACCTTACGGTACGGTAGGGCGCATTATTTGCACTTTTCTTAATGTATTTTCTGTAGGGATCTGTCCAGCAAGTAATCGTCAAGTCAGATTAGGGCTGGTAATCGAAAGAAAAATTCCGATCCCGATTCGGATTATTTTTTTGATTATTAAATTATTTCTATTCCAATTATCAATTCCGATTCCGATTATTTTAGAAATTCGATTCCGATTATTTTAGAATTTCGATTCCGATTCCGATTATTTTAGAATTCTTCGATTTTCGATTCCGATTCCGATTATTTTAAAATTTCGATTCCGATTCTGGCTCACACGCTCTATTGGTTGTGGTATATAGTATATTGGATTCCATGCAGGTCAATATTTTCTGAATTTATATTTGAGAAGATACGGATTTCACATCTTATTATTTCAAATCAGATCAAAGGATAGATCATATAGAAGCATTATTCCCCCCGAATTAGTCTCTGTTTTTAAATGCCCATTAATGAATGATTGGTGTTTTGTATTTTCAGTATTCTAATAGGCGCTGTGTGAGAGAAGAAGAGTGCTACAACATGACAAATTATGATCCCAAATTCAAAGTTCGTCGTGGGAAGATTTTGAATGACCCAGACAAGTGTGTTTTAGATTGCCCAAAAGGTTACATTCCAAAAACGGTGAATAGTACAGTTGAAATTTGTGAGAAATGTAAAGGTAATAATTTGTAATTTTATCAAATTCTCTCATGCAATAATGGTTGTGCTCAAATTTATGAATAATTTTGTTTGCAAAGGCACTTGCAAGAAGGAGTGCCTAACAGCCTTGATTGACAGTAGCGAGTCTGCAAAATCATTGAAAGGATGTACTCATATCAGGGGTTCTGTAAAAATTCAAATTCGTGGTTACTCAGCAAATTTAATGAATGACTTGAAAAATAATCTGGATATGATTGAAGAAATTGATGATACTTTAGTTATTATTAATTCCCAAGTCATCACTTCGTTGGAATTCCTGAAGTCACTCAAGTACATCCATGGGAAAAGATTTCTCGAGGAGAGGTTAGTTCAGGACCAAAAATTGGAAATGATTGTTTTTAAACGAAACGAGAGGATTCCTTTACTAATGAATTAAGAAATTACTTACAAGTGTGTCTGTTACGTGTATATTTATAGAGATCAGTCTGGATTCGCCCTGGAGGTCAAGTCTAATGATAATATCAGGGAGCTATGGGGTAACCAAACAGTCATCATTAGTAACCCAAAGGCGAGAGTTTTATTTCATTACAATCCAAAACTGTGTCCAAATAAAATATGGGATTTTGTAGACCGCTCTACCATAAATAAACCCAAAGATAATAAAATTGACATTGGGACAACCAATGGAGATAAAGTTCCATGTAAGTTCGTATTTTTCTTATTTCGTATAAAAGAACCTCATTCCATTTAAAAATCATTTTCAATTACAATAGGTAATCAAAAAACTTTGGCGATCTATGAAGTTTCAAAAGTGAAGGGTTCTGTAACCATCAAATGGGAAAATTTTCGACGGCACCTTCTTGAAACTGATCATTTGTTAAACTACGAAATTTTCTACAAAATATCACCAGAGCAAAATGCATCCATTTATCAAGATCGGGATGCTTGTGGTAATGATGATTGGGTAGTGAAGGATGCAGAGAAAATGAATTTCAACGGACTAGAAAACCAGGAACCAGAATTTGAAGAACCAAAAATTATTACTGGACTACAATATTACACGCAGTACGCATTTTATGTGAAAACAGTTGTAATTCCTCTTCCTGATTCCAACTCAAGCAAACACAACATAGGTGGAATCTCTCCTATATGTTACATCACTACTCTACCGGATGGTAAGGAAGGCAACTGGGGAAATTAAGATGTTCGTTGTAATTGAAATTAGAAACTATAAAAATTCTTGTAATGTTTTCAGTGCCGTCTCAACCAAGCGAAGTAAAATTCACTGCCAGCTCGAGCACTTCTATTAAACTCGAGTGGTTACCACCTGTGAGTCCCAATGGAGTCATTGAGAAGTATAAAATCTACATAAAAGATGAAGGGCAGGATGTCCATTTTCTAAACCAGAGGGATTACTGTAAAGGAAGTGAGTACTTGACATTATGCATTGTAGTATATCACTTGAATTTAATTGAGAAGGATGCATTCGTAATTGTAATTCAATAATTTTAATTCAAAAATATAATCTTGAAGGACCGGAATTGAAAATTGAGGAAAAAGAAAAACCTCCACCAACATTACCAACCTTACCTAATGGAGATTGTTGTGCCTGTACCAAAAAACCAGAAAAGGAGACTGCGGGTAGAAGCCTTCTTCTAACGGATATTACAGATAGTATTATAAGTTCCGTCTTTGTACCTAGGTGAGTATTTTGTAAAATATGTTCATGAGCGTTTGAACGTTGTATGAAAAGACCATTTTTATTTCATTCTGATTATAGTCCATCTACACCTCCAGCCGGTCCAAGTGATGGAAGGAAACGGCGAAGACGTCGAGCGATTGATTCAGACACTAGTATTGGAAATGAAACAGAAAATTCGTCAGAGGTGCATACAATAGTATTTCCTGGCGCACATGACAATCCGCAAATGGAAATGGTTTCCTCTACACCCAGTTAGTAATCAAACAAAATATACACCCAATGTGGTAGTCTAGCAAAGGCCATCTCTCGATTCTTCCGATTGCGGAGTTGGTCTCTCTTGGGGTTCCAAGCACAGGAATTGAAGACTACCATCATATTTTGAAGCATATGTAACTCTAGAGCGGTTGTTATTTGAATTTTGTTTAGTTGTCGGAATGGAACTCGTACGAATAGTGAATGCAACTGAAGCTAAAGCCGGTGGTGACTTTGAAATTATCCTTAACGAGCTTTCTCATTATGGAAGATATACAATTGCAATCATTGCTTGCCGTGACCGTAAAATTCGGAATCAGACGAATGGCTGCAAAGAAAAGGAAAGTAATTCAACGGAAGAAGCGACGATGAGCGACTTAGTTCTTTGTTCCGACCCCAGGAAGGAGACCCTTAACACTCTACACTCCCGTAAGTTATGCTAAATTTCTTTTTGTCAGCATTGTCGACATTGTATAATTTTTTATATTCTCATCATTTCTTCGGACCCATGTTGTAGTATTGTATTCTTTCGCGTGCATCTTTTTTTAGTTTTCGTCAATGGAAATGTTTCTTTATTAATGTGATTTTCAAACGAATTTGCAAATGGAGGTATGCTTATTGATTGTCTTATTCTACAGCTACGGCGGATTTGATCGACGTGAACACAATTGAGAGGAACGTGACGACAAATAGACTCACGTTGTCGTGGGTGGAGCCACCCCGTCCAAACGGAGTTGTAATGGGTTACAGAATCAATGTGACACGAGTGGACGCTGCAGGAACAAACGTAAATTACAATAATTTCGTTGAATTTATTGATAAAAATGTAAAAAAAAATCTTGCATTCAAATTCTAGGAGGCTCCACAATTATGGTGTATTACTAGCCAGCAGTTCAACGACAGTGGGAATAAGTACGAATTCCCGACATTACTCAATGCAGGCAACTACAGTGTCAGAATTCAAGTTTTGTCATTGTCACCATATGAATCAAATTATACTGCGGCCACGTATTTTGTTGTTCATGTAAGTTCCATAATTACAGATTTCCATGACCCGGCCGTAGGCCGGCGAGTGGCATGGAGAGTGTTTAGTGCTCGCCTTCTCCAACCGTCTCACCGCAAAAAATTCAGATCGTATTTCACATCCATTATGTACACAAGGCACGGCAAAACTGCCGAAACAGAAAATTGGAATGACTTAAGCACCTCCTACGGCGCCGTAAGGCGGCTTAAGTCATTCCAATGTTCTGTTACGACAGTTTCGCGGTGCCATGTTGTGCACATATAATCTATGAATTCTTAAACGTTTCGGTCTTGCGAAAGTATGATTAATATTTGTCAATATGTTCGTTATTTCAGAAAATTGAGGAAGGTATGAGTACTGGTCAGCTCTTGGCTATATTACTTCCTATTTTGATTGTCATGCTTATGGGTGTGGGAGTCGCAATTTATGTTGTAAGAACACGACAGGAAATGATCAAAATTATATCAGCCAATCCGGAATACTTAGAAAATGGTGAGTGACAATAAAATTTTGGAAGTGCGTTGTAAAATAAATTTTTGAGCTAATGTATTGTGTTTCTTTCCAGTGAATATTCCGCCAGAATGGGAAGTAGCACCAGCAAACATCAAGAAACTGGAGGAATTAGGAAAAGGTTCATTCGGAATGGTTTACAAAGGGATTCTTATAAACAACAAGGGAGTTAGCCTTCCTTGTGCAATTAAGACTGTAGGTGAAAATTCAACTAGTGATGATCGTTACCGTTTCCTGACTGAGGCCAGTATGATGACCCAAATGGATTGTCACCATGTTGTCCGTCTCCTAGGAGTTGTATCTCTTTCTCGACCAACTTTTGTAATTATGGAGTTGATGGCTTTAGGTGACCTTAAAGAGTATTTAAAATCAAGGCGACCTGAAGTCAGCGGTGAACCGCCGACGTTGAGGGTGAGTTAATCAATTTATTTTCAAAATACGAACGAACCTATCGTCTTGGCGCATTAATTAAACAGTACCTTTATCATTCAGCAAATTCTACGAATGGCGGCTGGAATTGCAGATGGAATGGCGTATTTAGATGACCACAAATTTGTTCATAGAGATCTGGCAGCTCGGAATTGTATGGTTGCCGCAGATTTGACTGTCAAAGTTGGTGACTTTGGAATGACGAAAGATGTAATGGAAACTGAGTACTACCGAAAGGGTTAGTAAAGAAAGTCAACCCTCGGGCCATGTTCTACCTGATATAGGTTGTATACTTTTAAACTTGACCCTGTATAAATTTAATTGTAGAAACGAGAGGAAAACTTCCTGTGAGATGGATGGCTCCGGAATCCATTCGAGGTGGCATTTTTACAATTCAGTCAGATGTTTGGAGCTACGGTGTAGTCCTGTGGGAAATGGCCACATTAGCAGCTCAGCCTTACCAGGTCAGTCAGTCATTCGAATCGCAATCTTTTCTTTGGATTCCGTATTTTATAGTAGCTGTTTATCTGATATACTACTATCTAGTTACTCTGCTTAGTATCTTATCGTTAATCATGTTACGAAATGTAAGCTTTTTGTTTCTACTCAGGGTTTGAACAATGATCAAGTTCTTCGTTATGTTCGTGACGGTGGGATTATGGAGCGACCAGAAAACTGTCCTGAAGTTTTATTCAACATGATGCTTCGTTGTTGGCAGCCCACACCTCAAGCAAGGCCAACATTTGCAGAAATTCTAGACTGGTACGTATCCCGTAATATTGAGGGCAGGCGTTGGGAACCTTAATTTTGCACTGAAGACACAGGAGATATATTCATTTCTAATTACTGTCAGTGCAATAGCAATATTAATATTAAGAGCCCCATCGCCGCCGACCGCGACCGTATGGAAATTTGAACTTAACTCTTAAATTTCGTACGTTTGAACAGGTTGTTAACTCATAAATTTCGTACGTTTGAACAGGTTGTTACCTGAACTCGAAGCAAGTTTTGCTCAAGTTTCATTCTACCATAGTCCTGCTGGTATTAAATACCGTGCCGGTCTCCAAGCCCGCCCTGTCCAATCCCAAGATGACATCCCAAGCTCAAAAACCCCTCTCCGAGCAACATTTGATGATGACCTTTTCACGGAGTCCGACGAAAATGATGATGACGCTGGGTCTGACGGTGAATTGCATTCCACTCGGGGGAATGGTAATCCTGTAATAAGGTCCAATGCAATCAGTGCATCATTGGATTCCACAACTAACCTTCCGACTGCCTTTCCTCTCAGAACTAATTCAAACAATCATTCAACAAATAATAACAATCACAATGATCCCGGTGATTTCTTCCTTGATATGAATACACTTCGACAAGGAAATCCTAATCCTAGTTCATCCCCGTCCTCAAGAAATAACTTGACAAATAACCAATGGATCCCGAGTGAAAGTGTCAATGTAAATTTAAATCGAAGTCCTTATAATACAAATTCAAATCCAACGTCGACAACGACGGGTGGTGGTCCTCCGTCTAATGATAGTTCCAAAGCCGTCAGTATTGTATTTTCGCCTTCGAATGATAAATTAAGTAATGGAAATGGTCCACCAACTGGGTATGGTTTGCCATTTTCAAATCCGTCAGGAGTGAATGGCTTTGTCCAGCTCAAACATTCACCATCATCGGACAATAATGCCAAATCACGGACTACTCAGTTCTAACTAAATAAAATAAAGTTCAGTTCAATTCAGGGGAAAACCGAAGTCATTAAAATAGTTAGTGTTGGTACTATTCGTCATTTCGTCATGCTTTCAAAACAAAAAAAATCGGTGAATTAGGTAGCTACTAATTTAAAAGAATTGTGTGCACGTGAAGTGTTTGGGTTATGGTGGTCATCGTCCGTCATGATCGTGAACTAAAGAATTTTGTATTTATAATTCCTATAAGTAAAGTAAAATGTGTTGTACTATGTCAAAGCGTATTTTACTAATTTTACTTTATGAGTTTTGAGCAAACCTTGTATTATTTTACAGGAACGGAATGTAGTAGAATTTATAAAATTGAAAAGTATTGTTTTTTTTGTGTTATTTTGTTGAATTCGGTTGTCACACTTCCACTTACGGTGACACGAAAGCCTTGCAAGGGATATTTGATTGTAAAAGTCAAAACAGTTGTTCAGGATTAGTTATTTTGAGTGTCCTAGTCACGAATATGAAAAAGAATGAATAATTTTAACTTTACTCGCAACTTTCATACTCGTGAACACTCGAATTGTGTAACATGAAAGGTTTTAGTACGAATTGAGTGAAATACCATAAAAGTGTCCCTTGTTTGTGATCACAATGACCTGTGACCATTAATTTTTGATGGCTTGTCCGTTGAGGTCATAAAGTGGAAGTTTACTACAATGATATTGTGTCTTTTTGAGGTGGGACACGAGGACGGGTAATATTAGCTTACCCTTAGAAATAAACAACTTTTTATTTTGCAATATATTATTTTGAATTCCTATAAAAATACATTTATATTATTACTATAAGTGAAAAGTATATTCAGCCAAAGTTGATCCTCGTCTGACTTGATCTCATGTAAAGAATAGGGATAGAGTATTGGTATAACTAAATAATATGTTAATTAAGGTAAAGATAGTTTTTCTACTTCGACACTCATAAATAAGGGATAGGGTCTAGCATGCTAATTAATTATTAATTAAGTGTTTATTTTTGTGAGTATCATAGTATCCATTCGACTTGAAGAAGTCTGAATGAATTTTTGCGAGCTTTTTTGTGAGTAAGTTTAAATTTTTGTGTTGGTGAGAATGTGTGTACGTTTTACGTTAGTTATTAAGAATTTCGTAGTTTTTTGTAAAGCTACCCTGTGTTTGACTTCAGGTCTCTACAATGGTAATGGTTGTTAAAAACATTGTTTTCCTAGACAAGTATTCCTATAGTCCGACAAAATTCGATCGTGGGTTTACCCAAAATACGGATTGGATGCATTTAATATGAATTGTAACAAAATGCGGGGAGAGGTTTATATTATATTCCCTCTCTTTACAAAATAGGTAAAAAATAATTACAAATGAGGGTATGAATTAATTTTCATTTCCTTGTTCAATGTCATTCCGAGGAATAGTTATTGATAAGGCTCTGATCACACCGGATGATAGTATCCGGATATCTCATTCGATATATCCGGATTTTTGATTTTGATAGCTGGTAATTATCCTATCACATTAATTGCGTCAATTACGATGCTCGATTTTTCAGACCAAATCAAATATTAAACAGAATAATATTTTCTGTCCGATCGGAGCTTTAATATTTAGTTGAAATAATTTTTGTGAAATTTGGCAGACTCAAAGTTTAATACTGTTCAGGTATTTGGGTAGAGCGGGTAAATAAACATGGGTAATATCAACATAGCTTAAACAACATTCCCTTTATAGGTAGGCCAATACTCCCAACTCAGGTTGTCATTTTCAAACAGGTGCTGACCACGGGCATGGAAATTCCATCTCTCCTTTGAGCACCAGGAATTCCCAGTCGCAGGAAAATTTTAGATTCGGTTGCCAGTTCGAGAATAAAGTAGTATTGTCCTACCTAGGAAAGATTTGTTGATCTTAAGTTCACTACGATATCCCAACCCTGTGAGAAATGTAATTTCCGTACGAACGAACTTTTCAAATTAAAATACGTACGTATACGTAAAAAAAAACTGAGCTAAATAATTAATCGGATTTGATTAGTTTCAAAGTACATTATTTGTTAATGGAAACTGAGGACTGAATAACTTATTATAATATGATTTAGTGTAGATTTAGGCATAGGTTAAGGCCCTTCAATTATTTTGTTCCAACGTGTACGCGTCATGGCGTCATGACGTCCGCATTGCTATCATTGCGTCTAGACTTTGACAGCACATGAAGACTTTTGAAATTAAACAGTTCAATGTTTGACAAATTAGTCCAGCGATTTTGTCTTATTTCACAATCCTTTAAATTAATGCCGGGTTCTTCAAGTGACTGATTTTAAATTAAAGGTTAGTGAGATTCTACTCAAGTCTCAAGTTTGTTAACTTACTGTTCATAAGCTCTCAACTCGTCAACCTCAGTCCAGATTACAGATACTTCAGAGGGATCACGTTGTGTTTTTATTATTTGATATGTATACGAAGACGACGATACGATTTGATCTCTGGACTCATCTATGAACAAACTCGTGCTGTCCTCAAGGTCTTCCTGGAAATATCATCCGAGATGTTGTCACCTACACAGTCCACAGTCCACACAAAGAGGAAGACCGTGGTGATAGCCATGGACGTTGTCTATGCACTGAAGAGACGAGGCAGAAACCTTTGCGGCTAATAACCCTATTGATTTTAATCAGGCGAATCTGTGATTTTCATATTATAAACCCGAACCAATCTATACAACTTCTCCGGGGTTTAAATCTGTTGCAATCTGCAGCCTGCTCATTTTCATATTCATATCCTTTCAGAGGAAGTGGAATTTGACTTGTTGAATTTTCACAGGAGAAAGTGGGTTTTCACTTTAACGCGAATTTTCATATTGGAGAAAGTGGGTTTTGACTTGAACGTTAATTTTCAATTGAAGAAATTGGATTTGGACTTGTTGAACTTTCACATGAAAAAGTTGGGTTTCACTTAAACGTGAATTTCCATTTGGAGAAAGTGGGTTTTGACTACGTAATTTTCACAGAAGAAAGTGCGTTTTCACTTAAACCCGAATCTTCATATGGAGAAAGCGGGTTTTCACTTAAACCCGAATTATCATTTTGGAGAAAGTGGATTTTGAGTTAATGTATTTTCGAAGAAAGTGTGTTTTCACTTAAACCTGAATCTTCATACGGAGAAAGCGGGTGGGTTTTGACTACGTAATTTTCACAGGAGAAAGTGGATTCTCCAGTCAGAAAGCGGGTTACATACGAAATTATTCAATCATACCCATTAATTAACAATCGCACGCTTAGGCACGCTGGAAATTTGATGACAAGTTCATATACCGTTAGGCTTGAAAATTCCAGAGAGAGAACCATTTTCAAAGGAACCGAACCATCACATATGGTCTCCCAATTTTTCCGTTCAGAACTGGTGGAAACTTCGTTCGTTTATTTTTGTTGTTAACACACCCAATGGAAATCAATTTCATTACCAAACTGAACTGTTTGGGACCGTTTGTTTCTTCATTAACGTGATTTTCCAACGCAGACTCACATGCAGGTGTACCGCATTTGACCGAATCGGGCCCTGTTGCCGTTTTGAGCCCAGGTCTTTCACCATAGCTAGCTTTGTACATGTAACCTAATGGAGGAATTGATGCAACGGTACAAGTCTTTGACCTTTGAACCCCCTGTCATTTACGGCATGCTCCTTTCAGGACTACTGTGGCCTACACCTACAACTTACATCATCTTTCAATCTACACTATCCTAATGCATGAATAACAAAAAATGCAATCGTATCTTCTCTTCTACTGTTGGGTATTTTATAACTGGCGCATGATCATGGCGACTGTCACTTGGCGGAGGACCATCCACAAATGGATGAAGCCATTTGTGGATGGTCCTCCGCCAAGTGGCAGTCGCCATGATGTGCCAGTTATAAAATACCCAACAGTATGTCGAATGAAAGACTAACTAAAAACAACTAATTTCTAATTATCCGAATTTTCTATCCTCCGGCAAGCGCATTAACGAACCAGTGTGAAGACTAATTCCGCTTCCAAAAAACCTATCTTTATTGGATACTCTGAGCAGAGAACAAAAATGAAAGGGTTTGATAAACTTTGTAAATCAAGAACAAGATTTCATTTATTAAGCCAGGATTAAAAATATTTAACTCAATCCTCTTCCTCTTCTGCTGCGGCATCACCCTTTCCTTTACGAAGATTCTTCCTCTTGACCCGCCCAGCACGTCCACCTCCGAACGGTGATTTCAAGGAGAAGTCGATATGCTTTTGACTGTCCAGTCGGACGACAAAAGATGGGATGTTTACGACTTGCTTTCTGACACTATCAAACACATAAATCGACACATTTTAATAATCAATAACAAACAAAAACTACTTGGGTAGAATCCGTAGATTGAATGTAGCTGATCGATGAACCGGATGCGATACATTAATTGCTCCGTCACTTTGATCAGTCAATAATTTGGCCTGAATCGAATTGTAAATCACATTCAACTGGATTGAAGTGTCTTTTCAAATTCAACCGGCACGTTTGAGTAAATTATTAAATTCTTACACAACCAAATTCAATAATTTAAAGATCAAGTGAGTTTTGATAACTGCTTTGGAGCCATTCAAAAGAATGGCTCCAAAGCAGTTATAACAAAATTGAATTGTAAACGAAGCTGCTTGCTTCGATCGATATTAGTGGCATATTATCCCATCCCTAACAAACGAAGGACTTGACATACGGACAATTCAACCCTTTTACTTTGGTTTTTCGAAGTGAGGAAATTTTATTGGTGATGGTCATTTAATTTCAATTTAAGAAAATATCGGATTCACGAGAAAGATTAAATTTTGAACCAATCGCAAGTATAATATAACAGGGATTAGGGATAGAAATCAAGCAGCTGCAGTGCAGAACAATAAATTAAATGTGTACAACAAAATATTTTTCAACATACCGAATGTGACGTTGGCGAATAAGGATACGGGCATGATGGATAGATTTTGCAAGTCCCAATTTGAACACTTGAGTTTGGAGTCGTCTTTCCAAAAAGTCTTCAATTCGGAGACCCAACACGTAATCGAGCTTCATTTTGCTCTCTTCTAAGACACCAATTCTTACAAGGCGACGCAAAAGTGCGTTACCTGTAAATTTAATTCAAAAAAATATTAATTTAAGTAAATGTAAACAATTCCTAATTAATTCAACGATATTGTATTCACTCCAAATATCCCTTCTGTAAGACTTTTCAATTTAGCGGTGACAGAGGAGAAAGAAAAGTAAATCCAACTACTCTTACCAATGGGTCCTGATTTAATTTCGCACTACATTCTACACCCAATAGAAATCAGATATATTTTCAATGGGCTTTAGCTAGTCGTGCAATTACTTTGATTTAACATTTAACTACTACAACTAAATACAAGACTTAAAACTGAAAGATGAAAGTCTAAAATTATTGGTGTACCTTCAAAGAGCCTCTGGGCATCCTTTTCATCCAAAGTTAGCAACTCACGCGCAGCTTTGCGAATCTTCGCAAGAGTGAATTTAACTCTCCACACTTCTCTCTTGTTTCTTAGACCATACTCTCCAATAATTTTCAACTCCTGATCGAGTCTGCAAAAAAATTAAACAAGACAATGTCAATGTTCCGTTTCACAAACAGTCCTTCGGCATTAAAATGAATTATGTACCCCGTCCGTATTTGCCAATCGTACTCATTAAATTAAATCTCAAGTATATATCCTATTCAGGGTACATCATGCAATACAAAATAGATTGGTGTTCACGAGGAGATTGTTCGTTCGGAGACGATTGTGGCCATTGGCCAATGAAACATCCCCTACTCTAATGCAATATTTCCAACAGAAAAAATAAATAAAACTGTAAATCTATCATATCAAAAATCAAATGTAATTGTGCTTTTATTACAATTCGGAAATTCATCAATCTATGAAATCCATAATAAAGGGCAAATAGTCTTTTGTAATTTGTAATTAGTAGTTTTAGTAGTACGTAAAACTGAAACAATTCTTGAATTATTCATTCTCGGTGGACAAAAAAAAACGTTAATACTATCTCCCGTACTATCTGTTGCCTCTGCCTGTCGGTTGATTGGTTTGATTTAAAGGTAGGTGTGCTCCTGCTGGAGCTTATTTCACGTTAAAATTGAATGGGACATTTCCAGCCTTTTAGCCACGACAAAGTACGTACGTACACCGTCGGAAATTCATTAATCTAGTAATTAGAAAGGAAAACTTTGTTCTCGTTATTTCTTAAGGAAATCGTGAATTTCATACTGCTTTCCCTGGCTTTGTTAGCACATACACGACGTCCACGTGTGGCGTGTCTACTTTAAATTAAAATGAAATTAAAAATAACAAACTTTAGGCAGACTAATATTGAAAATTCACTAATTTACAAATTCTAGAATGAGAAATAATTTAATCAAAGTTTACTACAACAATGGAAACAAAACATGAGTCTGGGGACGGGCACCGACCGACCGACCGACCGGCCCTTGTGACACCGGTCCTATCAAATTACAGAAAAATGTCAATTTTTCATATTTTGACATTCAAATTTCTAAGATTCATTAGTTGCCAAAATTCCCTACTGATAATAATTTGAACCCAAAATAAATAGAACTTAAGGGCTGTACTCTTGAGTCCATCCCCATACCCACAATGTGCATCCAAGATGGCGCCCAAAAGATGAAATGAATTGAAAACTGATGAATTTGTGTTTACCTAGCCTTCTCGAAAGGTCTCCTCGGAGTGACGAAAGTCTTCCGGTTGACCGTGGGAACTCTGTGGTTCACCATCCCGTCGAAATGTCAATTTGGTGACTGGACTTTATGAATTGATCTGAGCTGGAAATCCGTCTGTTCTTCTCCTCGGCGGCCGCACGGTCCAATATTTGAAACCAACCGCTCGCTCTCAATCTCCGACCCGGCACGGCATGCAATGGAAAATGGGAAGTCAAAAGTTGAAATGGATTTCGTTCATCTCACCAGGTGGACCTCTGGAACAAAATCTTCCTACACGGACTTCAACATTTCTACGAACCAATTCCCGGCCAACACCTGCGCTAGGCGTCCGCACCTGCTAGAACGGCTGGTGTGGTCTATCCTGTGTGTTCAAAATGTTGATGCTAAGGCAAGCTCAAAACTTTGTAAACTTTGACTAAAATCGACCATAAAGTCAAACTTATGCCGAGCCGACCCAGCGATCACCTGAGCTAGGCGACCACTCTGGTTCAAACGGCTGGTGTTTCTTCTCAGTTCAAAATTTTCGATGGCAGGTTCAGTTTAGGAATTCGTAAAGTGGCCCAAATTATACACGGTCAAACCTACCCCGACACCGCAGGATCACCTGAGCTTGGCGACCACTTCCGTTTCCCGTTCAAACCATAGAGGTACGCTATGTTGAGTTCCTTCTGTAACTCTATTATTTTCACGACTTGGATTGGATAGTTCGGTGAGGCTACACATTCAGTTCACTGAAAAACTCCGGACGAAGACGTAACCAGAAGACCAGAACCACATACACTGACACACTATATATCATCTGTTCTATACGGCCACCTACCTGGCTGAGACAGCCAACTACCGGCAATTGTCTCTAGGTACCCCAGCTTTATTAAAAAGTGTTTTTCCACAATTCTAAAATTTGCTGATAAAAATTAACAGACGCATAACATCAACATCCTGATTCGATACTACCTTGCAACTCGGGACCACCTGCGTCAAAAGGCCATCTAACTCTAACTGGAGTTATTCGTTCCAATTTCACACTGAACCCTCCTTTCTAGCTGGCGGCCAGCTATGCTAGCCAGCTAGTGAACGTTGTTGAATCCCCCGCGCTGCGCGTGGCCCTACTGTATGCATGCCGAGAGCGAACTTGGTCGCCTGGGACAGGTCCCACTATACAATACAATTACTGTATTGTATACGACCGTCGTCGTATTGCTATACTTTAGAATGGTTAATTATCTTAGCTACCAGTTCCAGAGACGACAACCGCTCCAGCGGCAGCTTTCTACTAGAGATATAGCCTCTCAACATAGTCGGTCGTTATACAGATTCATATAAATAAACAGAGAGACCTGTGCTTAAAAAAAATCATATCATCAGAAATCAGGCGCAATCATATTTTCTCGATCGTTTCGTTTTGCGAGGCAAATGCTTGTCGTACTGTTGGATCGACAAAAGACCCGTTCACGGTCGGCTTGCTCAGCTCAAGTTCAGGTTGTAGTGAGAACAAGTTGACAATTTAGTACAACCTGTCCCAGCGACCACCCGTTCAATACGACCACCTTCTGGCCAACACGGAGAGAGCGCGCACCTAATGTGCGCCCTACCCGATTACACACTATAATCCCCGATATTGTCACTCTCATAATCTGAACTCTGTACCACATGATCACATTTCATGTCATCTCATGAACCGGTGCGGTCGTCTGAGACAGGGACAGGTTTTACTGTAACATTTAATTAGTACTTTTTTGGAATTTGGATGGTGCAATCTTGGGGTCATAGTCATAGTCGATCATAATCTCATTCATTATGTACGTGGATTTCCACGTCAACCACTGGGCAAAGTCCCGCGAGATCTGAATTTCAAGTATTCTTGGGACTGCCCATTTTTCACGAGATGGTTGTTCAGCGAAGTCGACAAATTAATCAGTCAAAAAATTCCCGCAGTCACAAAAGCTGACGACTACTACTATACTACCAGCCAGTGACTCTACAAAATTTTCTTTGTAGCTTTCCAGTTTTTCAGTGGTAAAATGTCAACCTTCATAGAAGAAATACGGAGACGTCCACTTCGACGAAAATTTCTGTACATTGCATGGAAACTTTTGCATATCATTTTCAACTTTTTGTGTCACTGCAAACTAATCTTAGAAGTTATTGGTAAAAGATTAACCTCATTATTCGGCTACGGTTGTCCTTGTGGGTCACGTCATAATCAAGGTCAAAGTCATGGTCAAGGTGACGGTCACCCCCACACCGCTGCTGCTGAAGAAGTAGCCACTGGTGCAGCCAAATTAGCCAAAGTTCCAAATCACATAGCATTCTCAATTGTCCCTGAAGAGTTCTTGAGTGGTGATACTGATGAATATGCAGAAGAGGTCACTGAAGATTATGGGTCATCGGATTCAGACGCTCTTTTTGGGAAATATGTGGGAAAATCTAATGGGAAGAAATCAGCAGGATTTCCACAGTCACAGAAAATTCAAATGCAAGCTTTGGCCAGACTAATCAGTTGGGCCTGGGCCGCAAAAATCCCTCTAGTTAGTTTATTTGATTATCATGGTAAGTTTCTCAAAAAATGATTAGTTTTTTTTTCGTGACACTGTCATTTGACATTAATTTATTTTTGTATTCCAGGTGAAATTAAAGACTCGCATCACGAACTGGCGTACCTTCTTCAAGAGGAGCTTGTTTTAAATTATATGGCTTTCAAAAACCAAAGTTCTTCATCCAATATTCCTTTTCCAGTCCCACCTACTATTAAATTCCACAATGTTCCAAATATTAATGGATACTCCAATGGTGAGACAAAAAATAAATAAAAAAATTAGAGTAGATATACGATATACCGAATATTTATATTTGGACAACCCAATATTTGGAGGGGTGTTCTGTTAATTTTGCTAAATTACGATTTAAAATAGTTCTGAATACCCCTATTCGGAACATCTCAGAATGTATTTTGAGCCTTCCGTGACAGCGACTCTTCCCATCCAACCGTCTTTTGATAACCATGGTGCAATACCGGATGTACTGGTTCTTGCGCGCGGTGGTCAATTGTGCTGGAATTATTCAGTAACCGGATTTGTTTGATTTGAATTATTTAGGTGTGAATGGTGTCAGAAATTCCAATACGCTGCACATAGCAGTATTTTCTCATGAAGACGGAAAAGAAGCAATAGTTCAAGTAGCAAGAGATATATGCAAAGGGAACCGAAAGAGACGTAATTCTGAGATTCCGAACCATGAAGACAACGACGGTGAAAGTTCTGAATTATTAGAAGTGAATGAGTCTGTGATAGACTCGATGTTGAATAGTGCTCACGGCCTAATAGGAT
Organism: Protaphorura quadriocellata; assembly: GCA_034698945.1. Lineage (NCBI taxonomy): Eukaryota > Metazoa > Arthropoda > Collembola > Poduromorpha > Onychiuridae > Protaphorura > Protaphorura quadriocellata. Next base: position 20,157 of record JAQGCA010000449.1, read on the forward strand.
TGCCTCCTGGAATCTCTCCAGAACCAGATGTTCTAGCAATTTTAGGAAATGTCTGTTCAACGTTTGGTTTCCTGCCTTGGAATATCCGTCTGACTGAGATGCAGTAAGTCAAGATATTAATGTTTAAAGATTCGTATTTTATAATGCACCGAGTTATATTGGAAATAGGAATACTAAAATTCTAAATCTCTATACTATTAATTTCAATTTCTAAAAAACGTCAGCTTCCATGATCTTATCTTGGGATCGCGTTGTCACTCATCAATCGGATACCTTAATTATCCGTAGGTAGTCTGCCAATGGAAATATCGTTGTAAACTCGTTCTGGGACATCAATTAAGCTAGTACCCGAAGCTGGCTCGGAATCAGAATCAGATATTGTTAGTCGGTTTAGAACAGAAAAAGTACGTCCATCTGAAATTTGAACCGAATGTGTTCTAAAATCCCGAACTAAATTACTTGAAATTCGGTACTAGTAGTGTACTCACGAGGAAATGTAAGTTTTATTTCCTCGAGGTAGTTTTATGAAACTACTTCGGCTAACCGACTGTATTGGCTACAAACGTTTTGATCGGATTGGTTGGATACCAAAAACCAAAAATGATGTAGCCGAAGTAACTTTTCACTGGCCAAGGTCTCGTGTGGCCAATTTTAGCTGTCGCAACAAAAATAAAAAATTTAGAAGAAAGTATATTTTTTCTCAAAATGTTAGCATGGGAATACCCATGTGTGTGACTTCCTCAAAATCTTCTCTAAGGGCTCAAAAGTCGAGAAATCGGAAAATAGTCACTGGCTATCCAAAAATTCTCAAAAAATTTGATTAATTTAATTTTTATTAATGTGACTTGAAAAAGTTAACATTTTTCGATAATTTTAGATTCTTAATAATTATCGAATAATATTAATACTGGTTTTTCTGAACGCTGATTGTATTTTTACTTATATTTTTTCTAGTTGGATCCCAAAGCTTGCGACTGTAGAAAGCGAAGATTTTTTGAACGTCTTGCGGAAGTACTCACGGTGTCAGCAGCGGAGAGGAACATGAATTTGAATCAGATTAATTTGTAGTTAATTTTGGTAGTTTAAAGGAAATTGAATAATTAGTCCATTAGAAATCTCTACCGACTAGTATACAGTACAATTCGTCATAGACTTACTTCTTCGGATGTCTTCAGTTTTGGTCCTTCAAGTGTGGCTAAGAGTATTTTTACAGTCTGTCTGTATTTACGGTTTTGTTTTTCGTGCTAATCTCAGTCGTGTCTTGTGTGCTATTATTGTTATCGAGGATACCTTTTATTTGGAAGGTACAAAGTAAAAAAAACGTTACGTTTTTTTTTCAGATTCAACGGCTTGTGTCATGTCAATGAGCAGGTAGAAACTAGTAAACCTATTTATTATCTGATGTTCGAACTTCGAAAGTTGCATCTAGCAAATCAAGCGTTGAATTGATGGCTAAACATGTACCGTGCGTTGATTAAATCGGACAGTTTGAGTTTGACAAATAAATTAGATCGAAATCGTATTACACATCGATTTTAACTTAACATTTATTTCATTACGAAATGATAATGTGAAAGGTGTTTAATTTTATTAGTAAAATCTGACGAGTCTCCCCGATAAGAAATCCATGACTGCTCCAATTAGTCCAGCTGCAAAAAAAAATGTGAATTTAGTTACAGTTTGGGTTTGCATTTGCAAAACGAAACTACTTTATATATCAAACTACGAATAATCGACGGTTGACTATCTTTTTTGTATTTTACCTTTTTGAAGCCGATGTCTGCAGCATATTCTCTGAAGCACTGACGGCAGATCATCAGGCCGTATTTTCGAATTAAACCGTGCTTATTCGAACAGGACCGGCTGTAATCAAATTTCAAAATTAGATAGTACATCATATATCAGAAATATTGAGAATATGTACATCTTGGAATTAAGGATAGATCAGGTCTTAAGAGACTGGGGTGGGTGGTGGTGGTAGGACATTATTTTCACCTTACGGGAGCTTAACGGACGAATAAGTGACTCCTGGCTCAAAGTTACACACAAATATATCGAGGCGAGGGTGAATTGACACAACCCCGACTATGGAATTTGTCAAGACCAAGACCGCGCCGCGCTTAGTATAGATATTAATTTCAAGAAAATGGCAAGATCACCATTATACATTTTAAGGACATGTCAAGACAGTGATTATACACTTTTCACGCTTATAAAGTTTGAAAGACTTCATTTCGTGTTTCTCAACAATCTCAGAATAGCATATTAGTGACAAATTCTTAAAGTGAATATTCGGGTTTATGCCACTTCACCGTTATGCATGTTTTCACTTAATTTGTGCTGGTTCCGGGAAGCTTTCCTAAGGTAATAAGAGAACCATAACCCATACTACCCCGGTCCAGTCTCTTTTAAGAGACTGTGAATCTTTCCTTCCTTAATATCGGATGTACCCATTTAATTATTTTTATATTTGGTTGGGGACTTTACAAGCGAGTTGAGTTGTATTAAATTAATGGGGTTTACTTTCACAATTCCAGTGTGATATTAGTAGAACAGTAGTACGTTGCGCACTGCGCATACTATCCAGAACGGCATGTTGTCCATAATTTACGCTCTGTAGAACGGTAAAATAACTAACATCCCACGCTAACATGAACTGACACGCGATAATCTTGTCTAGTAATTTTAAAAATTGATATTTCAGACTATTTTCGTTGATTTTTCAAAAAGACTGAATTTTCAGACTACCAATGATACTGATACTCCTGTTCCAACCAAGAACCTAACCAAATACTATAAGATTCATTATAAATTGTAATATTTATTGAGCCGTCGAATTAAATCAATAAAGGTGTAACAATGTAACAGTAGTGATTTTATATAGGAAAAGAAAAAAGGCTACCCTGCCCCCGTACGTAATGGCATAATTTACAAAAACCAACAGTATTAAAGACTTCAAAATACTGATAAATGGAAACAGTTTCTAGTTTCAGTGGTTATCCAAAAAGTACGGCGACATAAGGTTCACGTACGTAAACGTAATTTTGAAAATCACCATAATTTTAACTCACCAAGTTCTCGAGCCTGGACCATACTTCCGTGGATGTGAGTACCAAATGTTAGCGAAACCCATGTTGACTACTTCCCTTGAAGATTTTTCAGTGACGCTTTTCGATCAGTGATTTTCAGTGAATACGAAACAGGAACAGAAGTTTTGACGGTAGAGCGGCGTGGATTTATTCGGATCTCGTGTGTCAAGAAGGACGGACAGCATGTGAGCAATGGAGGCAGGAAATTCAAATTAACCTCTGAAGGGTGTCTCACAAATAATTCATTGCCTTGGTCGGAAATAAGGAATCACAATTCATAATTTCACACAGCAGTCCTCCCAATATGCGCATGGTCATTGCTAGTTGATTGTCTTACCATCCAGAATTGCGTTATAGTATCTACACTCACAACCATAAGCACGACTTGTGAGAAAACACTGAAAACCTTTGCGATCCATTCCGTTTACAATACGCACACGTGCAGAACAAAACCGCAAACAAAGGGATAATACTGTTAGAAAATAAAATTATCACTAAATGACTTACGTACTACTAGGGGTACACCTCCTAGGCCAAATGGATGGTAAACCAAAAAGTACTCTACGAAATTGTGCACAATAATGTTCCTCCAAATGTGAGGAGTGACCCTGCAGGTCTCATTGAGCGTGAATGAGTTCAATGATCGTTTACATTGCGCCAAGTCCAGCCTTCAAAATTCTGACCTTGACCGTTCACGTGCGTATTGAAGAAGTCAATCGTATTTTATGAAAAGTTTGTTTTTGACTTTTCGACACTTTACTCAATTTGACATTTTGATTAATCCAATTTTTGGAGGATTTTTACCTTCCAGTACGAGATAAATAATCATGGACTAAAATTGGTGAGTTAGTTTTTCATTGCCAGTTAGTGTGCATGTAAAGGTCATGGTCAACGTTTGACGTTGACGTTATGTTATGTACTTATTCCGTCAATACTGTTTTTTCAAATAGAGGAGTGCCATGGACGTTTTTTTTTTAAATTACACCGGAGCATTTATAATATAGGGAATCATGGCCATGAGAAATTGCAATTAATTATGTTTCACTTTAATGTAAATTCGACGCATGTTGCACCACGTTCATGACTTACCACAAGGTCATGGTCGAAAAATATATCGACTTGCAGATCTTGACCGTGACCTTCCCTATAATTTTGTCATTATTTGTCATTGTCGTATTTTGAATACAGTGTTGATATTACGTGTTTTACTAAATTGCAGTTATAAGAAAACTACTAGTCCACAAGAAATGGTACAACGCTGTTGCGTTCCTTTCTGCAAATCAAAAGTAGGAGACACGGATATTCTAGGCGTGAAAGTAAGACTAGTAACGAATTTGTCAAGGTGTCAAAGCCTAAAGACGTAATACGTAATATTTGCATGACCTTGGGGTATTTAGGAAAATATTAAAACTATTACTAAATTGAATGAAAGTGTTTATTAATTAATTCAAGAATTTTCATTATTTCTGTACAGTTAAAGTTTCATCGCATGCCACATACTGCTGACAGATTCGCTGAATGGGCCCAGAAAATCACGGATAACCGAAGACTCAGGCCAATCCTTTCATCTGGCTCAAGAGTTTGTTCCAAACATTTTCATAAAGAAGATTACTTAGTCAAAATTCCGTTTGGAAATAATCCACTCAAAAAAGAAGTTTCTCCAACTATTTTTCATTGGAACTCTGCCCATTCTAAGCCAGTTTCACCTTCTCCGGTGGATTACGAGAAGAATAAATCTGATACTTCTTTTTTGATCGAAGAAGTTAAACAACAACTCATGGACTCCACAGATTCTTTTGATTCTAATTCTGATGCAAGAAATAGTTCTCCGGAACTTGGTGGCAGCGGTAACGGCAGCAATGGAAATGTCCGAGCAGAAGTTACTCGGAAGAATACTGTCATCCAACAGTTACTTACCAGAATTTTAGAGCTTGAAAATGAAGAGAAAGGAATGAAACGTAGAATTGCTGAACTACGAGCCGTGAATCAAAGTTACGAACAACAAATTAGAGATTTAACAGAGAGGAATAATAAGTTGGAGTTGTCTTTAAAAGTAAATAGAGATAAGTTTGCTAAGGAAGAAGCTGAAAAAAAGAATAATGGGGCGGCGTCAGTTCCTGATATCGATGCCGAAGAGGATGGATCTCCGTCCGAGAAAAAGATTAAACTTAATAAATAATGCGAGATTTCTCAAGCCGATTTGGAAGGATCTCCCAAACTTTGGCTTTTAACTCTTGTCCAGCAAAACCGAAATTAGTACATTTCATGTAAAGAAATGATTCGTCTGTCATGTACCTTCTATGGAAATGTAACGGTTACCTGAAATTGTGCTCTTTCCTTTATATTTTCGTCTTATCTATTTCATGTCACAAGTTTTTAGACGCCATGGGACGGGCCGACGGGCGCGCAATGGATTTTTTTTTGTAAATATTCATTAAATGTACGTTTTTACCGTGTTTGTCTTTACATTCCGGTCACATATCGAAAATTTAGTCATTCGAAAGTACGAATTTATTGTTTTATAATATGGTGGTTAGCATTTGTTGTAAGTGAGAACCGATTCTCATATTCACATCCGAAATTGAGGAGATGTGAAACTCTTGATAGTATGTCCGTGCTTTTTATTTACCTGTTAGAACACATGACACTAAAATACTTGTAATACTTCAAACAAAGCTTGTGCCAATACTGATTTCAATCGTAAGCGAAATATTTGTAAATATTTGTAGCGTTCAGTTCCGCACAAACATAAAAATGGTAACTCCAGAGTTGAGCATATTTTTGTGAATTTGATTGAGATTTCTGGTTAATAGGTTAGATTATTCTGACATATTTCGTGCCCATGTCACAAATCTTGTCATTAAATACTACTGGTCTAGACACAAGTTTTCAACTTGATGGACCACACCGAAACAGCTTATCTCTTGATTACTTATTTTATTAGCATTACTTTCAGTCTTTGAAGTTTACGTCGATTTGTAATTCTGAAATATAATTTGGTAGAAGGAAATGTTTGTTTCTTCATTTTAGGAATGAACTAAATAGCGGCATCCGGCAGTATTTGTAAAGCTGTTCGTTAAAGCGACTTATCCGCCAATATTATTGAGTCGGACACTTTTCGGTGGCTGTAAATCTTTTCTCTTCTTAAGATTGTTCTATTTTGTCCAAGTCCAAGTCACCTATGTATACGTAAACAGTGTCTCCTTCCGTGTCGTGTTGTGCGACTTTAATTTCAAAACGTTATCTATCAATGAAGCTATTCCTAAGTAATTGTGATCATACAATGACCGGATGGACTGCGTTGCTCCAATAGGAACAAAGTACCTGGTTTCTTGTAATTGTGTATCTTAGACAAGTAGAGATAAGAGAAAATGTATACACTAATACACTGATGTGGTATTTATTGTCATTAATAAATTATTGTGTAAAATGAATGCGTATTTAGCTGTACTAACATACTTATTTGTTAGCTTTTGAAATGTAAGGGTCGAAAATAACCCCATCTCCATGTATATTTCGTCACACATAGATCGTCTAGACTCTGATTCAACTCGAAATAGTCCCAACTTAAAATTTTGAGAAGCAGCAGACGCTGCTAGGGCTTCAATGCATTGTGTAGACTTCAAAAATACCCCGTGTATTTTTTCCGACCAGTTCAAAGTTATTGAAGCTGCAATAAATCATTAAGATTTTCCATTTGTCGTGGCTCCGGAAAATCTCGACTATCCGGTCACTGAAATTGGGGATTGTGGGTGACCTCTAACAAGTCCATGCCTCATTCTACTACTTATTGCCAAGATCCTCCTAATAGTTTTCAGTTTACGCGTTGCAAAGTGTAAAAATGTGAGTCTGTATAATCAGGAATAAGGAAGGATGTGTGTAGATTTTGATCAGTTAATGACGTGCGGGCGCAAGTTACATTGACCTTGTGTGCGGATTTTGCCCAGTGTATTATTGCCGTAAGTATAGCTTGGAACTGAATACAACAAAGCCATTTTCATGTACGTCATATTTGCTAAGGTTTTGAGAGAAGATTGAGGGACAAGTAAACCAGTTTTTTATGGAAAGCCAACATAATTATGATTCCAGGCCTTGAGGACTATCGGAGTTCCGACTGCAATTATATAATTACAAGAAAACTTTGCAGTAGATGCCCTTTGTTTGTTTTGTTACAAGTCCTGCCCATGAAGGAGTATAATTGATGAAATAACACTTTAGTTTGTTCTTGATGATTTCACCAATTCGATCCAGAATTTTTAGAAATCACTTTCAGAAGTAAAATAAAATTAGAACTTTAGCAAACTGTAATCACCAACCACCGACCGTATTATCCATATCTAAATACAACAATCTGTTCATAAATCGCTAAATCCTGGCTCTGTATTACATGTTGGTTTACTAGTCAGTATACAGCGGGGTGTGTGTGTGTGTAACGATGCATGCTTTCTACTTTTTAGGTGCGGGTTGGATATGTTGGATTTTTCTGGTAGACAAGTTATCATAATACAGGATAATAACTAATGCCGAACTAGAAAAAGCTGTGAAAGGACTTTACCCGGAGGAAGTGGAAATACGATGAGTCCAATAACTTGGGAAAATAGGCAAATATTCGCTGATGTGTGACTGCGACGTGCGATTATCATATTACACGGAGTTACCTCTAGAATTCTAGATAGAATTGCATTGGAAACTCTGTGTACTGATAACATTGATAACTTTCCAGTCTTACAATGGAACCACCCGAGGTGGTTCCTTGAGTTTGCATCCAAATTGCTCGGGAATGATATTTTTACAATCCTGACACTCAAAATAGATAAGACCTGGGCGATCTTGAAGATCCGATGACGCGCGCGCGCGCAGCAGCTGGCTATGTGTCGCGCCCGTTAGCACGACGGCTTGGGAGAAACCAGCGTTAAAAAAACCACTGCGCATTTCGGCCTCATTTTATTAATAA
>JAQGCA010000450.1:0-28198 GCA_034698945.1 Protaphorura quadriocellata
TTATATAAAAATCAAAAAATCCGATAATTATCGGATTTTTGATAATTATCCGATAATTGTCGGAAAGTTTCGACTTTTAAAAATCATGATAATTATCTGATAATTATCACATCTTTTGATTTTTCTGAACTATTTTTGCACACGTGGGTCATTTTTCAATTTTCACACGTAAATAAATTAATTGTAATAAAAAAAAAAGCAAAATCCACGTAAAAGCAAATAGATAAAGCCAAAAAAATAAAGGCAGTACGTGTTACATTTCAAACGTAATCCTGTCGTCGACACCATCAAAGAAGGACTTTGCCTATTCATTTTTGTCTGTGTACTGCGCAATTTCCCGCGATTTTCTTTTATAAAAATCATGATAATTATCGGCCCTTAAAAATCATGATAATTATCAGCCCTTAAAAATCATGATAATTATCAAGATAATTATCATCGCACCATGTATCCTTCAGCGGCATTATTTTAAGTATGAACAATTAAAATACACACATGAATTGACATTCGTCGTAAGGCGTGGTCAAACATTGAGACAGCAGAGAAACAATCAGAATTAAAGTTAAAAAATTTGATCCCAATCGAACGTTTGAAAAAAAAACTTATCACATTACAAATTCAAGTGAGGCGAATAGCATCTCAATTGCTCATTTCTAGAAATTATTGAATGAAGAAATATTGCAGATTTCCGACGTGACGCGATTTTGAATTTCCTATGAGGATCCAAATCCACTTAAACATTCCAAAAATTTAAAATGATCTCTTCCCCGTAAACATTTAGCAAAGGAGACTTCAATGATCGGAAAATTTTCATTATACTCGAATAATCTATTCCGAGCGTGTCGTCACATTGAAATTAAGGATGCTGTTTACACTAAATTTCATAATGGTACTTAAAACGATTACTTATTTTTCATGATCCGAGCAGACGACGGTATTTAGTAATTTGTATTCACTTTGCAAATGAATGACTAACCTTGACGTAAAAGTGCACTTGCTCCTTGTCTGTAATTTGTGCATAAATTTTGTCTGCTGAACGCAGAAACATTTTTTCGCTAATTGCTTCGGCATCAGAATATTCCTTAAAAAAGTCCCACAAATACTCGGAAGCCAGTCGACTCTTGGGAACGACATGCGTCTGTGTGAACATTAATTTCTCATTAACTAAAATCAAAGCAAAGCAGGAAGAGTTTTACCAAAATATTACTCATAACTGTATCAAGACTAACGTACTTGGAAAATTTCTTTCGAAATCAGGTCAGACCCTCCGGTGGTATACTGGACCAGGCACTGAAATATCATAATTCACAATGATTTTCCTTGAATAATGTAAAACATTAACTCTAAATATGTACATCAAATAGTGACTCTCATTGGATAAAAGAGAGTCTATTTTGGTATTGTTCATTATTTGTGTTAATTATTTTGTATCATAACTCTCATATCTGACATCTTAATGTTAGACCGACCTTGAGTTAATGCCTTACACGCGCAGCGTTCGAGTTGGGTGCTAAAAACGTTTAGTTCCATTTGTCTTTGTATAATTACCGCGATCCCGTCCAATTCTAATGTTAATTGACTGATAAAGTATTATTAGTATGAAACTTGAACGCGCTTCATTCGAGTTCACTAGTTTCTACTAGTTACAAAAATCAGATGAGTAGTAAAAGTCCTATTAGTTTAACCTTTTCTGCACGTTACATAATAGAAACGAGGTGCTGTTTGCAAGGTCCAATAACAAATTCTTTTTCGTATTAGATTGCCGACATTTCCATCCATTGTTACGCTTGGATCATTAAGGAATGGATTTTCACGTGATGTACCTATACTATTTATAAGATTTAGACATTTCCAAGAATTTCCATTTGCCGAAAACATTCGAACTTCAGAATAATCAGGAACAGCTAATACCAATAATTTCAAATTCGGACGAAAAGTTTAAAAGAAGTCAGAGTAATTAGGAACACGCTATACCAGGAATTTCAGGGATAAAAGTTTAAAAGAAGTATGTAATTCCCGCTGATAGAACCGAGTTGTCCGGTAAGGCTTCTTAGCGATTCCGAAGAATCCAGATTAAGTACCCCATCGATAATAACGACGATAACGATTTCGGGTTTCTGTAAATCCATTGCTATGTATGGCAAGTATTTTGGGATTGCAATCTGCAATCCTGGGTTCAACAAGAATGTTAAAATTACATAAATCTCGACACCATAAGAGTGTTGACTCAACAACTATTGCTATTACAATTTACAAAGATTTTGTTTCGTAACATTTAATTTCAGTACGTCCAATTTAGAATATAAAATAACTACATAATGTAAAATATTTGAACCAACCTTTGCAAATTTTTCGACTCCGGAGCTGATATTGTGTCCGGAGAGAATGATATTGCTCCCAGCGGTCAAAATGGCCTTCGCACCATCAGCAGGTTTCGGAAGTGGGCTTACTTTGTTCATTGCAAACTTGGGGCGATCTTTTCTTGTAATACCAGTCTTAAAATCCAAACAGTCTCTGACAATGAGATTTTTTTGATCTTGACAAATATTTCTCTTCTTCCCCTGATTCGTGATAAATTCTAAGGGGCTCAGACTAAATGTCGTATTCGAAGACGGATGTTCACTTTGTTTACAGTGAGGATTCCGCTCTTTTGTGGTCACCACACCAGTTGTATTTGCACTGATACATGTCTTGTGAACAACTGTCAATCCTGAACTTGACGCATCAGTGATATTACCACATTTTTCTGAGTGAGAGTGTTGATTTCCCATTTCTAGACGTTGTGTGTACAATTACAATTATAATCTCAACAAATGACGTACAACACGAAACGCTTAACATAACAGCTAACCTAAAGTATTAACTTAAAGTGTCAGTACAAATCTTTGGCATTAGGAGGAGGTTTAGGTAGAACTGCTGTTCTCTAGATGTTCATAATTATTATGATAATACCAATACCACATAGTTCCAACTCACAGACGGCCTTTATTGAATATTTATTTGTAGTATGTAAAGGTTCATGGCATGGCATAATACGAAACACATAATTTATCACACGATCACACGAATGAAGAGCATTTAACGACAGTATTATAATAGAAGGATATACAATTTTATTAGTTGACAACGTCCGTCCACAAAATCAGCAACTGTCTATTGTTCATATTCTAATTGTTCCAAGTTTATTTGCTCCTGAGAAACTGATGCTGACATGTGCCTGAACAATTATTTGGTGCGTGCGTAATTGCATTAACATTTTTGTAATATTTTCACTCTCTCCCATTTTGTTTACCGTATAAATAATAATTCGTAAATTAATTCACTGGAACCAGCCATATTTTTCAGAAGAACTTTTTTTTTTTTGAATTTATTAAAAAGTTCTTTGCCTTCAATAATTGCATTAAATTATTCTTCTTTTGGCAACAATAGTGTATCTATTAAAATCGACTCTACCCGGAAGTTTTCCTCACTTTACTGTCAACTAGATTCACATATCTCACATGATAATGATAATCTGGTAATTTTTGCACTCACATTTTTGCACACTTTTCTGGACAATAAAAATTGGCACTCCGCACTGCACTACAACTATCTAAGTACGACTACAACTACGTTCTGAAATTTAATTACACAGAACCTAAAGTACTCTACTGGAACGGCACAATCAATTATTTATCCCGTGTTAGTGGCGTCAGTTATAATTGCCTTGTGCATTTCCAGGAGCATACGATATGAGTGCACACGGCGCGCGATGAAATGATGACTAATATCATTACTCAATTAATTTTTACATGAGAAGAATAATTAAAGTGTGCTTCCGTAGATTTTTTCTTCTCTTCTATAACATTCTAATATATCCATTGTAATCTTCCTTAGGACAAAAAAGATAACCTCCATAAGGTTAGGCTGCGGTTTTGGTTAGTTTATTCTAGTATTAGTATTACTTTAAAGTGTATGTGAAGAGCTCAAGGCCAATGCTACCTTTTAACTGTGTTACTGGATAGAGAAAAAAATAATCTCTTAATTTTATTTCCCATGTATTATTCGTATGATTCCGAACTCTGACTTTGAAATTCTGGATAAGACGTACGTAGGAAGGTTAATCTTTGTTCGTTTACAAGGTCGTCCATGACAATTTACACCCTAAACCTCTCAGTATAAGGTCGAGAGTTTCAGCGAAAAGTCAAGTGTACATTTTGTAGAGAATTTAAAGACACTGTCTTACATTCCACACACTTGGTAATAGATACTCAAACAACTTTAAGTTGAACAAGGAAACTTATGGCTTTCTAGATTAAGATTAGAATACATTCAAGGATCTCTAGAGAAGGAATGTCTAACCATTCTGCTTGCATGCATGCGGGATACAGAGATGCAGAGTTATGGACCACACTGTGCGGATGTATTTGTTTGTATTAATTATTGCCTCTAGACGACTCATTCTCATTGACATGACATGAAGAAGACAATGACATTGGGTTTGGGTTATGGCAATGGCATTGCATTCAATTGAACTGAGCTTATGAATTGAGACTGCGAGAGGGTAGACAGGATATGAATTGACAGAGAAATATTCATAACATTTACTGAATATTTAATAATAAAATCAGTGCCTTGTGAAATCTCATTCATGGACGTTAAAATACGTACAAGATAGAATATTCATCTTTGGAAAATGTTTACACATTTACGGTGTGCATCCAAGTGGCGTCCAGGATAAAATTAAGAGATTGCCCCCTTCCATTGTTAATTTCTGCCATGTCGTATTTGACCAAATCATGGCCTGCTAACTATCGGAGTTCAGTATCCAGGCAGGTTTAGACACCGCACCACTTGGTGACCGAACAACAGCACTCTTTCTGACTACGCAATTTTAGATCTGACTCCAGTTTCTCGAAGTTTTGCTAACATATCGATTGTGTTTCCAAGTTTCCAAGTCGTTTAAACACAAAAATCAAAGGGAAAAAATGGCAACACGCGCAAGAATTATGCCAAATTCATTGCTATCGACACTGGATGAGAATGGTTGCACAAACAACACTCGAAACAACGGACTGGAGACTCCGATCTCGTTAACTGGCCCATTTCTTACAAGAACAAATAAGAATCGCCAACGCGAAATTGCTGGTAATTGAACCTTTACAATATTTTTCCTGAGAACGCTATTTCTTTGTGGGGACTTTCTGAAGGTCCCATAGGATTTCTCATACTCAATATGGATTTTTTTGTAGGGATGCCATGTATGGGCCTTACCAGATTTATCTGTAAATGAAAGTATTTAGTGTACAGTATACTGTATTTTATATGGCTGTATGTAATGCTATCACTAGTGATGAAATAAGAATGTGACGAAATTTATTCCAAAAGAAATCATTTGTTTACGTCTTCTCAAACAGGCAGAAAAATGGTGTTAGAAATGCGTGCTGACGTCAATCAAAAAGCGGCCGAGCTAAGGAGACTTTCCGTGTCGAATGTAATCTCCTCTGGCTTTTCTCAAGAATTTTTAAATATGGAACTATGTGATCTTTTGGTGGAGGTGAGGCTATTATGCGACAATTTTCCTCTAGTTAAAAATGTTGACAGAAAAATTTATTTTTTATTTTCTCTGTGAAGAAAGGATCGTTGATATTTCTTATGGACGCCGAGATCATTCAACATGATCTGAGACAGTGTAAAATTTCGAAAGCAGTCGTTGTGACCTTAGTTTTTCAGAGCACAAGAAAAAATAACATTAAGGAATTTCGAGACCAGAATTTTGCGGCCCAAAAAGAGTTTACCGGACCTCCCAGGTCGAAATGAATTTGAGGTGTCATAAGACGACGAAGGCCGATGCTACAGCGCAGCAAATAGGATAAGAACGGGTCATTTCATTTTCCTTCTCCAAGGCATCTTTATTCTTGCAACTGAAAAACTAAGGCCACAACCAAAGCTTCAAAATTCCATGATTTTGAACTCAAATTGGCCCAAAGACTTATTTTCATATCTAATGTCCTTTCAGCCATGATTGGTGTCGGTCACTCACAAATCACAATCTAACTTTTATGTGATAATCGTGACGGACGTTCAAGTGATTATTTCGAAACGAATCTGGAATATCCGTCATTTCCATAAATTGTGAATTGGGTTATTAGGTTTTGATTGTTGATCAATAAAATTCTAGTTACCTTTTTAATTGTATACTTTGTTACTTGCCATTCCTGATAATTCTGTGGAGTTCAACATTTTCGTTAACCCTAATATCAAAATATTTTTTAACCTAACGCCTTTTTTGTAAAAGTTTTGTACGCCGTATTCTGTGTCTGTTAGGCATCCTTCGATTGGAAGGCAGAGTTCTAAATAAAGACAATTTCTCTCTAGTCAAAACTACGCATTGTCCATCCAGTAGAACATAAATATTTAACAGATTTTAACTCATTTCCTTATTCAGATGGGAAATCCGGATTCGGTTGAAGATCTAATCAGCAGAATGCCTGCTATCTCTACTAAGCCAATTCAAACTCCAGTACCCTCCATAATATCGAAAACAACGACAATGCCAAAAACATCGACAATGCCAAAAACATCGACAATGTCCAAAACATCCACAATGTCCAAAACATCCACAATGTCCAAAACATCGACAATGCCCAAAACATCCACGATGTCCCAAACATCCACAATGTCCAAAACATCCGCTACATCGAGATCATCTGTCGAGAGCTTATATGCAACTCCTTCCATTTATCCTCGACCGGCTAGTAGATTCAACTACTTACGGGCACTCAAACCTTTGACAGTAAAAATATAAAATTTCTAGTATTATGTGATAGCCAATTTAAAAATACTAATCGACTTGAAAACTTATTTAGTCTAACGGTGCCACCAGTAGTAGCGCTTCAAGCTCAAACTCAGGAACATCGACACGACCTGCAGTTCAAACTTCGGGTTTCGGGCCAAAAGGACGAGTGTTAAGATTTCCACGGGAGAACTCTGTGATTCCAAAGTCCAAAATGCCATCAACCTCGAGACCTGCAGATCTTTCAAAGGGTCCTGCAAAGACTCAAGGTCTCAAGAGGTCTTCATCCTCGCAGTCCGTTCAATCCGTCACGACACCTAGCGCTACGGCCATTAGGAAACCTGCTCGTATTAAAATTCCAACTGGGGATGGAAACGTAAGATCAAAATATTACCACAGGAATCAATGTAGAAACGTTGAAACACCTGAGCTATTAGTCGGTTGAAGCCTTCCTGATCATAAATTATAGTATGGTGATGGAATTATTATTCGAGTCTGCTATTGTTGTATAGTTTTAGTTTACGATTATGGAATTCAAATCGAAATTGATTAGTTTTGGCTTGTAAAATACACGTGAAATCTATTACCGCTCGTTAAGTTTAGAAGATGGTCATAGTACGTAAGCTTACTAATTAGCATATTATGATGACGATTAGTTCGGAACTTAGCAGACGACAGGATACTTATTAATGAAATAACTGACGAACCCTTCGAGAAAATTGAAATTCGGCCGCTAATTCAAACAAGAACATTACAATAACATTTGTGGTAATAATTTTTATATATTTTGTATGTTACAGTTCTTTCATGTCGACATGACATATATCGGGAACAATATAGAAATGAAACATTTTGACGCATTTGTGGCAGACGTTCACGATTTCATTTCGAAACGGAACCCTGTCATGTCCAGAACTAATATTCCGGCAGTAACAAATTCTCAACCTACAGTTAAAAACCCACGGAAATACATCAAGATGGAATCTGAACAAGCAGGACAGTATCGGAAACAAAATAATCATGCCAACTAATTCCGAGGACAATAATTCAATCATTCAACAAAAACTGGATCCTCGGTACTTCAATTTTAATTAATGATGTATTTTTTTTATGAATTCGATTGAGCTCTTCAAATACATTTTAATTTTTCAAATTAACAAAAATCAGTTTTGTCGGTTTATGGCTGCTATGTTTAAACTGATGTCAACCGCCTCGAAAGCCAATGAGAACCTAGATTTAATTAATTTTTTTTGTATTTTATAACAATAACTCGTAATTCGCTTTGATAAATTTGGAATCCAATCGGAACTGAATTTAAGACTTTGTTGCCGTTTGGCAAAATTTCAAATCTAGTAATACTGACGGTGACTAACATTATCTGCCGTAGTTTCTTAAGCTAATCAAGTGTACTGTGTGACTATAATTAATGCTAAGGTGTTTTTAAAACTTATCTTACCCGTTTACGTACTAGCGACTACTGCACTTTCGTGTGTGAATAAAATGAATTGGCTGATTGGCACAATAAAATGCGTTGTCGGAAATTTTATTTGTCCGGTTTAACTGCTTTTTGAATAATGCTGTAATTACTGTACAGACCTCATTTTGCTTTTACACGGAAATAAGTGCAGTTTCTAATTTCAGGTGTTGGACCCAAATACTACTATTATCACGGCACTAATCGTGATAACTGAATACTTAAATGTATTTTGCCGGTCAAGTTTGTGGTAGCAGATTCCACGCAGAGTTCTTTCTTTAGAATTTGATTAGACTGCGTTTAGAAGAACCCATTTCGCAAAATCCTATTGACCTTCAAAAAATTGAAAATTCTCTTTCTCGGAATTTTCGGATTATTTTTATAAAACAGCCTGTATATTTATTTGGCTCGAAACCTTTAGCAAACGATAGTGAATAGCTTTTGTGAGGTTGTGAGGATAGATAGATAAAGGCTTTTCTTATTTGGTCAATCTTTTCAGAATAAACTGTTGTAAACAAGAGGAGGAATACGGGAAGGGCAAAACGTGGGTCCAAAAATTGACTTGGAACCTTGAATTGAATGTGACTCCAGAAGCAGAAATGAACATAAAATGGTCGTTTAGGGGTTTAAAATTGAACTTCCTGACATACTTTGAAAATGGAACATGTCGGGTTTCAAGGATGCATGGTGAGCAAGTTGACAGGTAATCCCTAATCCCTATCAAAGAAGTAGTTAATTTATTTTATTACGATCAAGAATTTCAGTTTTTCACTGTTGTCAACGTTCGGACCGGTTTTTCCAACGTGAAGATAATAAGAGGAAAGGGTTTTTTTTTACAACAAAGCTTAACTATGACACAATTTGTACACCTACATTACTCTTTTTATCGTTAGTGGACTAAAAAAGAGGGACATAGGCAAACTAGGTATTATGTCACCTTAATATACAGAGTGTCCCAAATGAATATACCTGGTTTTAAAATTTCAAATATTGGTTACAATTTTTTAAAAAAATTATGAAAATTTTGAAAGGACTTGTTTCCTTACAATTTTGAAATTTCGCGATTAGTGAAAGGTATTCTCGATATAGCAGTGGAGTTCGGTCTGTACGCTTCTGGGAACTCTTTCAGACCATCTGGTTAATTTTTTTAAAGGCAGAAACCACTAAACCACTTTGACGAATTCCTGTTAGTTGGTTGAAGTTGAACACCTGGACGAATAGAAAAGTTGAAACTGGTATAATAAGTTCGACTTTTCTGACCAAAAACTTTTGAGAATGAACTTTGCGACAGGATATAAAGATCTGCATTAAATACTATATAGGTACCTGGTTTATGTAATCAGTTATCACAAACATTTGACAAGACTGATGTGATCTCCGAACTCATATTTAGCGACAACATAGGATACAAATGTTCTCGTGTTTGACATTGACACTTGAATAATACGAGTTAAAATATAAAATGTCAGAATTGGGTTGGATTGGATTTATGTTTATTAATTAAAGTAATCAGTTCCATAGCTCACACAATACAATATCAAGATATCACATTGATTCACCAGTGAGTGTCATCAATTCCGACAAAATCAGCAATTAAGAATTTTTTGTAACTGATAAAAATCATTTTTCCAATAGACCCTGTCATAAACAAATATGGAATCTACCTACTTTACATCAAGACTACGAGCACTCTATACTTCAATCTGAGGCGATATTCTCTTCATTGTCTTCATCGACATCTTTGGCCCATGGTCTGCGGCAACACGGGCTTCCTCAGGGGCCTGTAGGGTAAAGGGGCACAATTAGTAGAAGACCGATTTATCGGCAAAGAAATAAGTATCGGTGGTTCAGTTCAGTGCCACAAGCATACACTTCCAGACGTACTGAAACCTCCTCGTCCTCACCCATAATATATGCTAATTATGTATGCAGGGCGTAAACGAAAAACTTCAGAATTTTCTGTTGATTTGGCGTTGGTGCAAGAATGTGTGTTATAGTCAAGCTAGATTTTTTTCGTATTTATTTCATAAACGTGAAACGAAGATAACTTATTGTAATAAAACAAAATTATAACTTGGACATCCCCACAATCCACCCAAAATTGTTAGTAGATTAAATTAGGTTCGTTTCAAGTTGATGAAATAAATGCTCGAGAAATTTTAGCTTGACTGTAACACAAATTTTTGTACCCACACGCCAAAAAATCAAAAGACAATTATATGCTTTTTCTTGTAAGCTACACACTGTTATAATAGCGAGTGATGATGGGTTGAACAATAATTTAATCTGTTGACAAATCTCTCAAGTTGGGACTTGAAACATTTTATCCTGAAAGTTTAACGTCACTTTAGTTTTAGATGGAAAGTGTTTTCCCTGTATGAATTGGGCTTACAAATTAAAATACAAAATAAAATAAAATAAATGCCAATCACTTGATTGTAAGACATGACAATAGACAAAAATAATAATAGTACACTTTTCTCAAGCTAAAAACGCAAATGCAACCACATTCCAGAATCGGTTATAGAATGTTCGAAATATCATTGTGAGGACCTAAATTGCATTTAAGGTGTCACGCTATCTGATTCCTCCCAGTGATTTTTCGCATCTTTTTAAGCTTTATCTGGTAGGAATATATAATTTCAAGGTGCAGTTGTGCACCTGACCGACCTTATATGCATTTATAGCCTTGTTAGCATTTTTCTTAATTTCTCCTTAATTTGGCGGAATAGATAAGTTGCATAATCTCGGACACACTATCTACTGTGTACAAAGGTTGGACCAATTCACTGATGTTCATTTGTAATCATCAGTTTACTTCGTTCTGATAAACAGGTTCGTGTGCTATCTGGACCTCATTTTTATGATATCCCATCATCCCCATCATGCACGTGTCTGGGAAAATACTTAAAATAATTAAACTCTGTTTCATGAGGAAATGTCTAACCAATGCCCACGCCCAAAACGACATCTTGATTAAGATTACAAATCTCAAAACAGGTCACTTGGATG
Source organism: Protaphorura quadriocellata (assembly GCA_034698945.1). NCBI lineage: Eukaryota > Metazoa > Arthropoda > Collembola > Poduromorpha > Onychiuridae > Protaphorura > Protaphorura quadriocellata. The sequence continues at coordinate 11,262 of JAQGCA010000450.1, forward strand.
GAAGCCAAGCACACATAAATGTAAACAGCGTTTTTATAGCCGCGTCATACGGCACTCTTTGTTGTTGACGATCAGGTACTGATAAATCAGGACAATTTGAACTTTTATATTTGTTGCATTTAATGATTAATTTATTTGTATGCACCCAAGTTCTACTTTTCTTTGTTCACTTGGTTCAACATGAAACAAATGTAAAAACTGTCGTTTGATAGACTCGTCGGGGGAAATCGAATCTGTCATTCATCTGTGATAAATAAAACGCTTTAGAATTACTAAACATGTTATTATTAATTCTCATGTATATTATTTGCCCTCAAACTATTCTTTGTTGAGCCAACTGATTTCATGGACACATGTTGAATTATTTGAACAAGGGTGAAGCCAGTTAATTGTTTTAGAGGTGACCCTTGCACGTGCTTTGTTTTGCATCCTGTCCGGCCTGCGTCTGTAATCTAAATTGGCATGACACGGGATCTTGGCATGTATAATTCAATGATAATTAATGTACAGTTTCGCTTCCCTTGCCTGGCATATTATGTAGTATAATAATTTTCAGAGTTTATTACTGTTGACTAGTTAAAATCTAGTGAACGATTGTTGGGATCAATAGGATGAATCAGTTACATCATGCAATTTTCATGAAAGTTGGAGATTTTACGATCAATTACCAAGCATTTGTATTTGCAATTTACAGTCATTCAGATTTATTGTGGACAGTTAGCTATGCCTATATCTCGCGCAGGTTGAATCAGAAAATGTCGAATTTTTTTGTGGTGCATCCTTGGATGGTTTGGAACAGTTGAGAATTTTTGCAAATTATTTGCATTCAATCATGTGGGTGAAAGAATTCGTGGAACTTGAAATTCTAGTCTGAACTTTTTCCAGCGAAGTTCTTCCATTTCAGCAAGTCGTATAAGGTCAAAAGTTCACGGAATTTCAAGTTTCCAAGATTGGAATGTCAAACATAGTCAACTGTACCGGGAACCGTCGAAGCCGCACATTTGTTTGCCTTTGTTCCTCGATTATTGGCCCCGTCCGTTAGTGCGTCCTTTTGTCCCCTTTAACCTAGGACAAAAGTCCTATTTTGTAGGAAGCTGTTTGATGGTCACCTCGCGTAAAAAAATGGAATTCCCGGTCACACATGATGAAGCTTTGTTGCACTTTCGTGATTCAAAACCCGATCGCCGAATTTATTACCGCAAGCTAAGTATACCTGACCCGAAATATAGCAGTGAGAAATCAGAAAAGTTTTGTGAACAGTTTATGGCTGCTGGAGTTTTGACCTCCCGTGCAGTGACTCCTCAAACTATAGAACCCCAAAATCTGAAAACTAACTCGGAGTAGTTTATTACCAATGCCCTGAAACCTTTTTCGAAATATTTGGTCGCTGCGATGTGCGCTTACGAGTCGTGTCATATATTTTTTTCTTCATAACAGGGCATCATCGATAACCGGCGCCTACGCAGCCGATTTACTTTCGAGACTTGGAATAAAATTTATTCCTAACAGCTAAATCCATGTCAAGTCCGGAGACAAGTTTTGTGAATTTTTTTAAATTCCGACTCCTCAAACAACGGCTTTGAAAAAGGCGAGCGGCGATTTTGTGTGCGTTTGGAAAAAGTTTGCACTAGTATTTCAAGTTCCGCGTATTCTTTCACCCACATGATTGAATGCAAAAAATTTGCAAAAATTCTCAACTTTTTTAAACCATCCAAGGATGCACCACAACAAAACTTGACATTTTCTGATTCAACCTGTGCGAGATATAGGCATAGCTAACTGTCCACAATAAATCTGAATGACTCTGTAAATACACAATGTGAACCAGTGCGGTGCGGTGGGCTGCATAAAATAAGAGTAACTTTAGAAAATATGTATTCCACAATTCCACCTCATGACAACTTCACATGCGACAGTTGTAATTTTAGATTCATTGACACAGACAGATTAAAATAGTGAATCTGCAACCTCACGTGGTTTAAACATGTTTTTTGTAAGTGTGTTCCAAATTCCGATTACATAAATATGTTTTGGTTGTCAATTATAAAGCCACGCCTTAAAAAGTCCAAAATACTAAAGGTGTGGTTTCTGCCAAATGCTGGCATACCAGCACTGCACCGCTTCTGTTAAAACCTAATCTATGCCAGAACATAAATTTATTTCCCCCAGGACTTTACCCCTGGCGGGATGAGTTTCTAGTTGTCACGTTTTCGGATCAATCAGGATTATGCATTTATACATAACTTGACTTGTTTGATTGACGTTGACGTCTCGTGTAACTTTCCGCGAACAAATACATATCGGGGAGAAACGCTGCAAAAAGTACTAAATGGCCTTGCGATCATGTACATGCACGTGTAACGAGCACATTTACATGAATTGCAATAACAAATTTAATATTCAGAGATTATTGCAAGCTTTTGCCGGGTGTGAGTATCATCCGCGTCTTGTGAATGGATTTGGTATTAGGTATTATGTCTGCGGATTTCTTGTGAATTGACGAGTGCTTGTTTCTTGCCATAAATTCTCAATGATTCATCTCTAAAAATTGGAATTAGTGAACTTGAACTTTGAAATTTTGGCCTTGAGTTGAAGCCTAAATGTAGTATATTACTTTTAATTATTAAATATCAATTAACCGGTTCAGTCAAGATTAAAGTTAATAATGATATAATATGTGCTAAGTTCAACAGAGCACGTGTTTCCAGTCATATAAGAATAAATTGATGGAATAGCACGAGACACACCAACTTCTTTTAGGAACGACCAAAATTTAATCAAGGAGTTGATGGACTTCGCGCTGTTTGGTTTACCTTTAAAAATAGGTCAAACGGAAGTTCGCTCAGTACTGACAGAAATAAACAATAAAAATTATTAACTTCTGCCTAACGCTAATTACTATGCTTGGTCAAATCGAACGCACCGCAACTAAATTATTTTTTAAATCTTGAACGTCTGAAGACACATCTGTTTGAATAACTAATTCAGCATTCGTTAATTGGATTTCATCTGTTTATGTAATAGTTATGATAAAAATCTTTCAAGCTTCCCGACTTTTTTGAAGTTGAAGGTTCCCCTGCGAATGAAAAGACGACTTCTGAACGAAAGGTTATGTGATTATAATCATACTGTATGCGTGTATAATTTATCGAAATCCGAACTTTTAAAATATATGATGCACTCAAATGCAATATTCTTGCAAAAAAATTGCCAAGCTCGTAGCGAACAAACACTCGAATGAACAGAACACGTAAGAATATAAATTCCAGGCATCATTAAGGTAATGGGAAATAAAATCATTCGTAATTAAGGTAATGGAATTCAAAATCACTAGTTACTGTAGATTTTAATGTTAATGACTTATTGAAGTATCCGTACTACTTATTTTCAAAAAGTTCGAGGACAGCAATTTAACATGTCAGCTTTGACAAGATTGTTAAAAGAATGAACTCGAAGAAATAGAATTACAATAATTTTCTTACTATAACTTTCTCAACTTGAGAAATTCACATTTATTTTCACATTCTATACTCCAGTTTTTAAAAGTTGAGTTCAATGTTCAATTGCCCATATAAAAACGTACATCATGACGCATTGACGCATAACAGTTTCCTATGTTAGATTTATTTTTCACCACTCAGTTTCATTCTGATACTCCGCTACCTTATTGTTCTTCTTTTCATAAAAATATCGTAAAAATAAAATAATACAAATGATTGATTAGGTACATTTCCATGAGCTCAACTTGATCCGTGTTTGCACGGGCAACCTGCGTGTACTACACATGTCGGATTAATTGATAAAAAACAAGACTCTGGAACGAATTGAAGTGCTTTGCCCATCCACTGTGGTTCAAGTACACTGTGTCAAGTACATGGTCGCAAATATATTTCTAACTTGTACATGATTATCACGGATAGAACCCACAAACACAAAACAAGACATGTATTTGATTTAGGGAACCTTATTGAATGTTTATTAGTGGGGTCCGAATAATTCGAGTTCTGCAAAAAACTGAATGAAGCGCATCGATGTGATACTTTTCGCTCATCGATCAAAATTTTAAACTCAAAAATGTCATTTTCTTTCTCATGTTTTTTCCAAAATGTAATCGAAATAATTTTGTCTATTTGAAATATTACGGTAATGGTTTTTGCTAACTTTTGCGTAGAAATTGTGGTTTCGGACGTCTAAAGGATTTTTGTATAGTAACATTATCTGCATGGGAACATAACACATAATAAAATTATTTTTCGTAAACCGTGGATTATAAAATGTGTATAAATTTGGGACCCTGTTATATTCTTAAAAATGATATGAAAAATATATTATTAATAATTCGGAAGGTTTGGTGATGATTTCATGGGATGGCATGCTAACATGAATGGTAATGGTACATGAACATGACAACATGAGATTAGTGAAAAGAAGGGTTGGTTGAAATCAGTTGGACTATAGGATGGGCTGGTTGTTTCAGAGGTGTGATTGGTTGAATAATATTGGATAGGTACTGTCGAGTCGAGAGTTCACTGCTCATTCAAATTCAACTACTCCTTGGCCACTTGAGCCAAGAACCGTGGACTATATCAATCCTGTCTGGTCCACTCGTCGGTCTTTTCACCTCAGAACGGGGCCAAGACCACACCATCACACCAAATAGTTTTGAGACCTACTTTCTCCAAAAATTAAAAAAAAAAGCAAATCAAAATTATAATATATTACGTTAACTGGATTGTAAAAAGTTGTGAGAGAAGAACTATGAATACCCAAGCATTAAACCAGGCTAAAAATATTTGGCGATCTGCTCAAGCTGTCTGTTTTGACGTGGACTCAACATTAATCCAGGATGAGGCCATCGACGAACTTGCGAAATTTTGCGGAAAAGGAGATGAAGTAGAACAGCTGTAAGTTTTATTTCCGTAACTCCATTCCTAACCTAATTTCCACCATAACATGTATAGGAAGCCAAGGCATGCAAATCTCTTCGTTTTGCAACTTCTTAGGTTTGAGCAAAAACAAAGTAAAAAAGATTATTCTCTTACACACTTTTAATCATTCAAATGATATCGTTAACAATTGACATCCTACATTTAATTTATTGTTAACCTTATTGACCGTAATTGTTATTCCGCCGATACTTCCACTTATGAGTGGTAGCATTTGACATTTGACTTAATTTAATGAATTTCTGTCACCTCATATCATAGTGACATTCTTCTATTTGTGTCATTCATTGGAATAAACCATCTCGATTTCATTCATTTTTATTGTGCTAACGTCAACATGTACATATATTGGAATGACAACTAGGTGAATTATTGTCTATGGAATTTGTCATTTACTGAATTATCTGTCAGGTCATGTCATATGTAAATTCACAATTGTTTTTACGCCACATTACCTTAAAGCATAAATAACATAAAACTATTTCTCAGCACGTGCATAAACAAAATTGCCTGACTTTTTAAAGTTAACCCATTCAAAATCATAATGTGTATGTAGATGGGATTCCCAATTATTTTGAAAGTGGGATGTAAGGGATTTTTAACTCATTTCTCTTTCTCTTCAAACTTCGGATATATAAGTTAACAAGGATGCACAGGTTATGCACGCTCCAGGTTATATAAACATCTAAAATCAATAGATTGGTTGGCATTTGCCATCCTATGCTTTCTTGAACACGTTTTTCTTCTTTACTGATCACTCATTGAACACGTGTTTAGTGTTTGACTCGTTTGCATTGTTCTTACGGCTGAGCAATTCACACGGAATCCAGCTAGTGCTTCATATTTTCACACGTGGCAATTCAATTCATTTGTATTCAATGAACCTTAATTCATGAATTGTAACATTGCATTCTATTCGAGTCAATGGTCTTTTATGCAGTCACAAGCATTTGTGCAGTAATTTGCAATGCAATATCATGATGAAAGAATTTAGTTTACTTTGCGAATTTGGTAACTGTCAATTTCCGCTCAATTTAACATTCATTAGTTTTACACGATGTGGTCTCATGCACCAGTATCTGACTGAGTTTGTTACTGATATTGAACCCACACATTTGAATCATTTCCGCCGGCCTTAGTCGAGAAGGAGAACAGACATTTTATCTTGACTTTAACATTAGGTGTCACGACATTAAATAATAAAAATGCTCGTTGCCCATAAGAGATGATATTTTACCCCAAAAATGATGACCTGCTCAAATAAGCTTACACATTAATGAAAATGTAAAATATTAAATACTGCTTTCGACTAAATGAAAACATTTTATTAATGACCTGATGACTCTTCCTTCACTTTCTAATAAAATAGACTACATACAAGATACAACTTTACTTTCTGTTCGTAATATTTAATCGTGGAATGCTAAAATAATACTTTGTACATTTTGCAGTAATACAGATATTTCTATTTCATTTTTCTCATAGAATAACGTGGATTTAAATTGTGGAAATGTGCAGGATAATAATGTAATTAAATATATGTGCATAGTCTATTTAGTTGATTTTGAATGAGCTTTCCAGCAGTTTTTCCTTTAATTTTAGATAAAATTATCTGTATTGGGCATTAATTATACAATCAAAATACAGAAAATACATCCGGGTACGATGTCTAATATACGCATCACACAAAACTCCTGAATCTCTATTATATTCCTTTTGACCACAACATTACAAAATTTGATAACCATCCGCATTTCAGACATTTAATCTCTCATCTTAACCAAACTAGTATTTTATCATACAAAATTGTTCTGATGTTTGAATTATTTTTTTTAGAACAAATGAAGCCATGAAAGGTGGAATGGACTTCCGACAAGCCCTTGCCCTTCGTCTTGATATCATCAGACCAAGCTCAGCCCAATTGCGTAATTTTATATACTCACAGAAACAGAGACTCACACCTTATGTCAAGTAAGTGTTATTTATTCCATCCTAATTGATCCTCATTAATTTTTATTGAACCAAAATAAACTGTCCTAGTTTAAACTCAAACACTTGTAAACAAAGCCCATTAGATAACATGAATTATAAGTTTTACCATCACATTATGTAGTCGGGATTCGATTCGTACGTATCCGGGTTATTTAATCGCGGGCTCAACTGTCGTACCATGCTGGATAAATATAACATGACCACGAGAAGTGATAGATAAAAAAGTATTAAGAAATGAAAGCTATCAGTAGTAGTAATTATATGTGCGTCATACAAATAGGACCTATCATTAATTCCATTTGGCAAGAGGAAATTTTCCACGACGATCGCAGCTGAGTCCTTGTTCGTTCATTTCTTTTGACTGATTAAATATTCAAGTCATCAATTTCAAATGAATGCGTGGTTATATAGTGGTTACGTTTTCGATGTTTGCTGATAATTTCCACATGCCAGACCACCCCTTCGCAAAACACGTTCTCATTGGTTGAATATTAGTCAGCGTCACGCGCCGTGCCTACATATGTTCGGTTACAAAGTTGAGGATATTATGTAGCTTTAATTTTTTGCAAAGTATTGTTGTTCATTACGTGTCGGTATTTTTATAAAAATGTTTTATTTTGCAAACTCATATGACCTGCTGCACTTCGGTACTGCGATATACTATTCCGACACATAAGCATTTTTCCAACCTTCGACGAAAATTAAAGCTGCTTTAATATCCAATTTCTTTATCATTGTTGTTTCCCGCACTTAAATCAAAGATGCAATTAAGAATCAAGTAATTACTATCGCTTCAAGTTCAATCAGACTCAACTTCCTTTCCGCAATATATCTGTACCATAACTTTGACATATACCGCCATTCGGACAGGTTAGGTAATTTCCTTGCACATGTCATCTAAAACTTTTCATAAAATTTCATAATTCACTGACCGTACACAAACGACAATTTCGAAAAGCGTTCTCATTCCAAGGTATTAATTCTTGGAATCTTAAAACAAAATATTCGTCTCTACGGTCAACACAACTTCAAGAGTCATAAATTGTAACGAAATTCTAGGGTTAAACTCCACGTAAACAGTTCACACGTGTTGTTTAGAGGTAAAGCACAAAATGCAATTTACTCCCTAGTGTGCCTAGTACATGGAATACATTTCAGTGGTACACCGTACCACTCAAAAAACTACAATAACACTGATAAAAACATCAGAATAACAAATGAGTCACAAATCAATCTCGAGACCAAAAATACTCGATTTGATTGACTGATTTTATCGTATTTTTAAAATAGAGCTTCCGTACGTGTACCTGTACTTTGTAGTTGAACTCTGAATCAGTGTCTAAACATAATATTCGAGCTGTCAATCAGGAAATCCAAAAACACAAAGTCTGAATTTGTACCTGAGTTGGGTTTAACGATGTTTCGTAATATACACCTGTACTCCCAGGTGCAATTTCTGAAAAACTCCGGGTTTTCCACCGGGTAACTTCAGTTTAGCATGAATCCTAAACTCTAGGTGGCACACCAACCGATGTAACGGAGATCCCGGGCATCAAATTCTAGAGAAGTTTCTAATGAGGTTTCTGCTGGGATTCGTAGACATCAATACTTAATTCCAGGAACTTCGTTCGTTTCAGCATACAAAACACAATTAATGATCCACTAATTACATTTTTTTCTGTGAAAATCCCGACACAATGTTTTCCAATCAACCAGACGAAGCCAAACTTTAGACCACCCATTGACAACATGAGCTATTTTCTGTGCGGACTGGGACTGGAATTTAATTTAGGTTTAGGCTCTCAATCCGATATACATTTCCGCGCAACTTTGCAATTGTTGTGCAAGAACGTATGACGTATACCTGTACATAGTACAATTTATTTTTCTGTTATCACAATGGAAATCTAAACTTTAAATAGTATGTAGAAAGTTGGCCCAGCTAGGACCGTAGTCAGTTCATTAATAATCATATACCATCGCCATTCCTCAGTTTCATCAAAAATTATCATTCCACACGTTGCGTTGATATATGTAGCCAAGCAAAACAAAGTTTGAACAAGTATATGGATTCACTGTTAACTTTAATTTAAGTCACTACACGTTTTCCAATTAAAACAAACCAATAAGAGGTTAGTGGTCAAAATAGGATAATATAGAATAGTAGTAATTGGATTTTACAGAGGACTAGTAGGACTGGGACTTGACCTGGGTCTAGAGTTTCTGACTATACCGCACGTCTGAAATATTTTATTCAACTTGAACCAGAGAAAGTTAGAAACGTTGGGAAAGGATCTTCCCAGTACTATAGGTTTCCAGTTCCACGTGTTTGCAGTTTTCCAGGACGCCCATCCAGAATGCCAATGTGATTGTGGGTTATAGAAGTAAAATGTTCCAAATTCTACATGTAGGAACAATTTGTACGTACGAAGTTTTTCTTTTCAACTACATAAAAATGACTGATGGATGAGTGATGAGTCCCTTGGTATAGTGGAAGGTTAGGATATAAATGTGAAAAAAATCCAGCAAGAGAAAAGAGAACACCAATGGATTTGCACTCTTTTTCACCTGGTTGGTCGTTTTTTTTGTATTTCTTTACCTCATTCCGCTCTCTTTCCGTTACGTCAGGTTAGTGATGGAAATTGACAAAATCGACGGAGAAAGTTTCCTTCCTCCTTTCGCTTTCTCCAGTTCCATTTCCACATGTAGCCTCAATTGGCTTTGTTGAATAGTTTAGAATAAAAAACCATGAGCTGAGTTGATTCATGTCATGTGGGGAAAGGGATTCGGCTTGCACCGTCTCGTCATAAACCAAAAATTGTATGTATGAATTCAAAATATTCGAGACTGCTTTAATATAAATGAATTTCTATGTTGTGAATGTGAATTCTGAACCTGTATAGCAGGGTTGGGGTCTTTCTCCCTCGTAGAAATAGACTGTGAACCATCATTTGACAAAGAATGTGTGATATCGCACAACTCAGACTCAGGATAGATAGCAAGTCCAGAGTATAATTCCCGGTATTTGTGTTTTGTAATCGACTTTTAGAAAGACATTACCTGGTCGGATTCAAATGGAAAAACTTAAAAATGTAAATTCGTATGACTCAGGAGGACATATATCCGCTATTATGACTACGACTGCAACATATTTCGTTATAGGAATCTAAAATTCAAGACGGTTGACGGTTGTGGCTTTATATGACAGTTTGGCTGAAATTAGTTTTTAAGTTTCTGGAAGGATGACATTCATACTTTTTTTAAACATGAGTTGTAATGTTTGAAGAGAATGCTTGAGCCGCAAAGTAGACTGACTGACTCATGTATTATTTAGAGGTCATTTGGACGGTCTTACTTTATGTTTATACATGTTGGTTTTACTTGAAAAGAAATAACGTCAAGGTGATAACGTTTAATTCATATGTTGGACTTTCTCCAGAATTGGAACAGAAATTCTCTCGTCCACACACGACCTATATATCCGAGAACCCGCTTTTAAAGGAAAAGTAGCACCCGCACCTGTGCCCCAGAGAAAATGTAACAGAACCATAATGCCCATAGTTCCTCAGAAGTTACCACTCATAGTTCACCCCTCCCATTATTTGATGTTATCCGAGTCGGCTTATATATACTTGGTGGTTAAGTCTGCTCTACTTTGGTCACAACTGTGCATTTATAATAATTGCATGCATACGTTTCATCCGATAACAGGGGAAAAGTCAGTCCGATTATGCTGAAATCAAACGTTTGAAGTATACTTTCATAAAATGACTTTCTCTGGAATTAAGGAATTCCTTAACAAAGTGCAAATACTTGGTTATATGGTCAGAATTAGAATTTACATGTCTAACCATATACTTTTCTTCCTTGGACAAAATTTATAATGGCTTGCGCTGGCTTTCCACGAAACCTTTTGAAGACAAAACTGGAGTGTATACTTAGAAAACCTTTCAGCATATTTTAACAATTAGACACCAACACCTGTTTTTACTGCGTAGTACTAATCTTTGTTTGACAATTCGACTTGATGCACAAAGGAAGAATATTCAATTACACCACTTCGCGGAGGTACAGGGTGTTCCAACATTTAAACTCTTCCAAATGTTACATATTGAACACACTTCCTACGCATACCGTCTCGTCTGGAGGAAGAATCGATAAATTAATTTATCACCTATCTCCATGTTATGATGCGACCTTTTCTCCTACAGGAGTGCACCTAATTCAAAAAATATCTCTATCTATTCTTCAGTGTCATTCCTTTACGCCCTGTGATAGGTTATGGACGCTGATGCAGGAAGATCGTCCATGGTACGATACGATCCCGCATACGAATTCCATGATACATAGTCTTGAACCTTTCGCCGTTTTGGGATACTTTGTTTGAATTAGAGCCCAAGCGATTCAGTATTTTAAGAAAAATATCTTTTAATCTTGGTTCGGTGGTTCTTTTTAACGCGTTCCATGTTATTTTTTTCTTTCTCCAGGGAATTGATCTATGAGTTACAAAAACGAGAGACGGAAGTTTACCTCATATCCGGTGGTTTCCGGAGCATAATCGAACCTGTCGCCCGTGACTTAAACATTCCTACTTCAAACGTCTATGCCAACAAACTCAAGTTCTTCTACGATGGTAAGCCACAACACCATCCAACTAAAAAACCAATCTTAAAATGAAAGTTTCTACACAACAAACCCTCGTGTCTGACGAGGGAATGAGGAGATCCTAGGTGAAACAGCTTCAGATCTCCCCATAACAAAATATAGAGCGACCACTTGTAAAGCTTTTGACCAAGATACGAGAATCGACTACGAAACTTAAAAACTGTCCCCAGAATGTAGTACATATAACGTTACTTCGGATTCAAACGTGTTTCCGAGTTTCTATTTTCATTAGACCTCCGATTCGTACAAGTTCCGACCAAGTCCTACGAAGGAACATGACTTAAAAAGGACGCCTCAGGGACAAGAGTCAGGAGGAGAAATTCAATCAGCGATTAAAGCTTTCCTGACTGATGAAATCATGCACGTCAAAATGACAACTAATATGTCAGTCATGTTGTGACTTGAATACTCTAGCTAATCTGAGTACCGGATTTATTGAGTTCTAAAACTAGTTCAAAGAGTTCCCTTGTGAGCTTGTGAGAACAGAAACTTTTGAAAGGATTCTGTTTTGTAAGTCAGAGCTAGTAGCGGTCGTTTTAAGGGATTAAAAAGCCTTGAGAACCTGGATTTACTTTCATTCGTCATTCCTTTGAACGTGATTTGATGGATTATTGATGATACAATCCATACATTACATTACAGGAGAATATGCTGGATTTGATGAGAGGCAGTTAACTTCCCGGAACGGTGGTAAAGGTGCAGTCATTCTGGACTTGAAAGAAAAGTTTGGATATGAGACTGTCGTCATGGTTGGAGATGGGGTGACAGACTGGGAAGCAGCCCCACCAGCAGATTTATTCATCGGTATGCTTCCAAAACTCACTTTGTTTGTCATTTTCAAACTTGTGCTCAGAAAAAACCGTGTTTCCTCCGCCAACCCTATGTTCTTGTTTTCCTAACGGCTTTAAAAATATTAGTTTTTCGGGGCACAATGTTTTTTTGGGAACAAAGTCCTCACACAATATGTAATAATCTTCTCGTTCAGTCCTGAACACACACGTGCCCTCCGTTTTTCTTTCAAATTATATTTTTCACTGTATAAATTAGGGGTTACGTAGGAAATATGACACTTAGAATTAATTTGTTCTCTGTTGTTCCTTAGGCTTTGGTGGAAACGCCTTCCGACCCGCCGTCAAGGCAAAGTCCAAATGGTATGTCTCAGACTTCCGTGACCTCATTAACGAACTCCGGGATTAGAAGAGAAAGAAGGCAGTAAAAAAAAACTTTCGAAGAAAATGCCCATGCCGCAAAATAAATAATCAAGATTAAAAGCTTTACATTACGAAATGTTGAACTCCACGTTTCAAACAGTGAGATATAAAATCTTATATCATTGTGCCGTAAACTGTAAATACGTAACATACTCAAAAAAGCATTTTTGTGACGAATAATCTTCGTAAGAGCAGCTACTACTCCTAGTCGTCAACACGGCTACGTTACTACCACGCTACAAAAACCTGCATGCAGTACTTTTATAAATCGTATTATAATATATGAAATAGAAAATATAGATAACATATTATTACATAAAGAAATTCCAAGGAGAAATAATTTTATTTCTTGTGCACTGCGAAGACGTAGTATTGACTTATTTTTCAATTCTATTCAAACAGAGGCATAAACTATCGAAGACTTTTTATTCCGTAGTATAAATAGAGCCTTATCCTAGGACTAACTATTATTCTTGATCTTTGCTCTTTCCTGATCTCACCGGTCTCAGCATGAATAATACAAATGACCATGTAATTTTCATTATCAATTCATATAGCAGTTTTCATATCTTTTAATTCAACTGATTTCAGATGGCTGGGACTAGTCTAAACCTCCACAAACATGACATTCTGGTATTTCTAAGATAATCTATGAGTATCCTCCCACACCATCTGGCTTGACCCAAGTTTTGATAAACGAGGTCCGAAAGTAGGGTCCTGTCCTGCCGTTTAACAAGCACCACGAGCAATGACGATGTTGTAGTTTTTATGTACCTAATTCGGCATTAATTCCGACCAAAATGATTGCACTTTAGAAACACGAATTTAGTGAAACTTTAACCCATGCCCAGGACGAAAACGCTCAGACGTAATTATATTCGATTCGTTTGGATTGGAAGACATGAAAAAAAAATACTAAAGGTACAAATAACAAACCTACGATTCTGGCAGACTGATTGTAAATTGTACAAGTGTATCGGTGTGTACTAATCACTAATCACTCCCGATACCTTGTATTCATTACATCCAAGAATTATTATTTGCTGTACATTCTTTTATTCCTTACCAGTTCATTCATTCCACTCCAAATCAAAAAATTGACCACGGTGAATATTCAGTTTGGAATATTTTTATTTTGACCGTATGCAATCCCGTCAGGTTCGTATTATAAAACATTTGTAAATTTTTGGAATGGTCTAACTCTTGACACAGACTTAGTCAGACTGCATTTACAAAAGTGTAAAACTCATTGAGGTTTGTTACTTAACTAATTGAAGAACACAGGAGAATGGACGGATTAGTTGAATATTTGGAGTTGTTCAAGGCGAGTTAAATTAGTCTTCGGATAAGCATCACAAAGATCCATTGAACAACCGTTATCAAGATTGCTCCTACCATTGAAATGATAACAACTTCATCGACGAGTCCCGTAGCAGTACTTTGAAAATGGTCAGTAATATATTTCAAAATGGAAGCAAAAGAATCTCTCCAGCAATAGTCTTCTGGGCATACGGTCAAGTACATTTCCTTAAAATACCTTCGAAATGCAAAAACAAAACATGAATATAAACCAAGTTCCTCCAAAAGGAACTACCTCAAAATGCAAAAAGAGACTTTTAATGATGATTTATTTTCATGTCGCTTACTTTGTACGACGACTTTCTTCCAAAGATTCCACCCGAGCCGTATCAAGCATTACCGAAAATTTTACCGATGCTGTCCCATTGCGGACAAAACCCTTCACAACCCTGAATTCATAAATATTAGCATGAATTAGTTATGTCTGTCCGAGTGTGTCAAAAGTTTACTGGTCAAAGCCCTACACGGACTTTCACCTTTCTCCACCTTGTCAGTTCTGACACACTCTGTACTCATACAAGTAGATAATTTCTTGCTCGAGGGAAAATGAGACTCATAAATCATTCCATGCATGCGCATGTTGAGGAAAGTTTTTGTCCGGAAGAAGACTAGACTGGAGAGAGGAGAGAGACTTTGTCCGGGACTACTATGAAGGGAAACAGAAACTCCTTCTTTGTCCGGGCATCTTCACTATTCAAGGGACAACAATAAATCTGACTACCTCATGTATGTTTTGACACTACTAGTCTACAAGAAAAGGAAAGGATTTGTGTATTCTGTATTCCGATCAACTCACTTGAGACTAATATTCCTCAACTTTGAGTTGAACTCTGAGACTGTTATATGAAGTCCAACCGTCATGTTGAAGCAAGAGTTGTAGTAAAGTCTTTCATTGCCTTGATCGGTCTCATCTACCTCTAGATCCACTGTGGCTCTACAAAATACAATGCACACATTACATAATATGAATATGGACATGGTATGCCTGTCTCTAATCAGTATCTCACTATTATTATCAATTCAACCAAACACAATTTAGGGACTCATAATCCAATTCCCTTCGTTCTGGAAAACTCTACTCCCATTGATATGTGTACCTTACCATTAATGGTTGAATTCCTTCAAAAAGGAAGAGCTGCCTATCCAGAGTTAGGATAGGCAGATTTAATCAAATTATCTCATCTCAGCATCTTCCATCATAACATGATTAGCAATATGCTTTTAAAGTTTATGCAAGACAAAAGGTCGACCTGGAATATGGTAATACCAGGTTGCTGATGTTTCTAACCAGTAATAATAGTGCAGTAAAATAGCATATTTTGAAAAAAATTACCGCGTCATAATAAAGCGATCTTGTTATATGTAAACTTCATTCTTGATATGGATAAAACAATAATTTAAAAAAATGTTAATTTTATGGGTTATTATTATTTAGTTAGTTAATTGATTTAACTAAGTCAATAATTTCAGAATAACTGATTGCCATATTCTGACTTTCTGACTATACTGCAAACAAAGAAACAACAAAGATAAATGATTGTTTTTACGGAAGTCGATGTAGACCGTGTGCGTATAACCGTAACTAGTAATCGGAAAATCGGATGATAATAATAAAACAGAACAAAGGATAGACAAGAGTGCAATATTATCAACACTTAAGTCAAGAGTAATGTCAGAAGAGTTTAAATGTACACTTTATCAGCGGAAATTGTAATTTTGATTGGGAAAGGTTTTATTTTTTATTTTTCATGCATACACAGATGTACAGTTGAATATACGAAAAGAACGATATACGATTCATGTTTGCATATTTAAAACCACACAAGCCTGTGACTTAAAGCGGACATATAGTTCACTTGAAATTATTCTGTCGGGGCCTTCTATATTCAAATTATTAAATGCGAATGTATCTATCCCCAATCCTCGATTCAGATAATATTCAAAATTGGCAATAGAAACCTTGGAAGGATTCGAAACATTCTTTTAGCGAGTGATATATGACATCAGCTAAAACTCTCGGCTCCGTAGGCTTAGGAATTAAGTGAAAAGTATTCTACACGACCTTTCCTTACAGTGCGTTTTACATCTTCAACTTCGCGGTCATCAAATTATTTGTCTACTCATCCAAAAACAAAATGTCCTTCGTAAAGAAGGGAGAATCGAATCACTTATTGTAACATTAATTGCTCACCTCTCAATAATGATATCCTGAATTAGACCCGACTGGTTGATCCCATTCTTCAAAAATACAGACTCGTAGTAGTCCCCAACTACGTCCAAGACTTCCCTGTAACACCATAGAACCACTCGTTTAATCCAATTACAGCACGAATAGACCTAAATTATCTGGCTCATAAAAATGAAATTATTGCTACTCCATGGGTCGTTAACAACGATTTCAGTTATTATATTTCCTCAGTTGTGTGGAAATGAGAGATGTGTACGTAGCAAATGAAACCAGGCCAACCATCTAGTAATTCAATTCCGAGAATCTCGGGATAACGATGAAGCAAGGATTATCAGGATTATTAGAGTCAAAAGACATCTTCTTTGTTATGTCTTGACAGCAAGGATATATTAGGATGCTTACAAGGAACAATATTCGGTTATAAAATTAAAGTTGCTATAGTTTTCACTATATCCCAATACTATGTCAGTTATTCAATTCAATTCAAATTTATTCATCACAAACAACACCCTTTAACAAAGGAATTACAATTGAAGCTCAATATAAAGTAAGTTAGGTATAATTGTTGACTACAGA
>JAQGCA010000451.1:0-28182 GCA_034698945.1 Protaphorura quadriocellata
GTTGCAAAAATTTGGCTAAAGATAAAAAAAAGTTTGCCCTTGGCCCTATGGCTAAAAAATCCTAGAACCGCCACTGAATTTAAGGCAGCTATAATGGAGACCCCAAGATATATTATTATTATGCAGAGACACACACCGTACGTGCAACCGAAAAAGTGTTAAGATTTGAACTGAAGGTCATAGGTCAAAGTCATTCAATCATAGGTACGACAAGGCACGCTAAGATTATCACTTTCCCTTCCAGTCTGATTTCAAATTACATTCAGACATTTGTGTGGAAAGTTCAAAGAGATGGAATTAATTGAGTCTTCACACGCGGGGACCTGTGACGGCCACACATGGACACCACACCCAAACAAACTCAGCGTGACCTCAACGAGAAAATCAACAGAAGGAAATGCCATGATCATTGCCAAGCCGCCGATACCAATCATCAAACACCACACCCAGGGAAAAGGACGGAATTGGAATCCAATTTAATAAATGCTAAAAATAAATACGAATTCAGCCAGTCCACCAGCAAACATTCCACAAATACCGGAACACACATTATTAATTGACATTTGGGGTGAGGTACGGTCAAACATTCAATTGTATTTTTACTGTAGAGATTAGGCCACTCTTCATTTGGCCTAAGGAAGGTAAGGACAGTAATATGGAAAATCTTGAATGGTGAAAAACATCTCTAAAGGGATTGACAAACATTCCAGTCCGAGGGAATCGAACTATCGACACAGAATGTTCAGGGGCTGCTTGTATCGCCGTGCTACGACGTGTCCTATGACCGCATGACCCTTAGGTCACTTCCACTCATGGCGGTGGGGCGAAATAGTACACCTTACCCTGCATTTCATCTCGCCGGGTAAACATTTCCGAATATTACTACCGTCCGTGCTGTCCTTATTAAATTTGTCTATCAGTACCACCAGGCCGGTTTCCTACCGGTATTTTCCAATTTCGGAAGGAATGACCAGTCCATTGGAAATAACAAGCACAAATTATGAAATGGCCAGCCAGTGCGCAGTGAGTAGCCAGAGACTGTAAGGCCAGGTGTGTTGAATAAATTCCAGTTGAAGGAGTCCATTCAACTTTTGCATTCGTCCGAACAATCCGGGAATGAAATTATATCGTAGAAATGAACCAAATGCTGTGTTCGATGTGAGGCTGAAGAAGAAATGAAAGAAATAAACGTGGCCGTCGTACAAGTACAAAGAAACCAGGAAGATGTTTTGCGATGACTAGATAGAAAATCGGAGAATAAAACCCGGCGCGAGTTTCGGGGAAGTCACTCAGTTTTCAGGTTCAGGTCCCGAATTCGGATTTACTTGAGTTTCTTCGTCACTTTCAGTATTCGCTCAGTCCTCAATGTGAAACAACCCGGGTTTTCTGCACCACGAAATTCATACATAACTATCCGTAGTTTTCATCTCCAGGAATCCATCCAGTGCAGTCCCGAGTCTCAATTTACGTAATAATACGTTTGTCCTTTGATTAAGTTTTTATTTTAGTCTCAGTCCCGTGTCGCTCATAATTGAAGTACGAAAAAGGAAATACCTGGGATCCCGGATTTCGGGTATTAGAAACCGTTCAGTGTTGACAATGCCATGAAATGGAATCGAGTTTTCCACTGTAATTGGAAACAGACAGACAAACTTACAACTTGTCTCATCTCATCGAACAAAAAACAATTTCAATTTCATTTCCCCACGTGTGGTAACTTAAACTTGACGGAACAAAAAAAAAAGTCTAAACAAAAAAGATTTCTAAAAGAACCGCGAGTGCATTCGCTTTCGCATTCGCATTCCAGTGCATGTGCAAGTGCAAGGGTCAAATTACTATCGACTATTTACGACATACTGAAAAAATATATTTCGACTTGTGACTGTGAATGTCTCACGTATTTCTGTAAGTATATAAATAAGGTGACCCCGTGTGAGCGTGGAAAGTATTTTCGACTTGGTCTATTTTTAAATATTAGTTTGTGAAAAAAAAAGGATTGTTTACAAGTTATGTGACATGTGAATTGCTTACTTTTACATTTCCATAACATCTACATAAATAGTGACGAACGACAAAAACATCTGCGGTGGTTCCCGAGCTTAGAATGTCTTGAAAAAACCACGATAATAAATCACTTACGCTATAAAGATAACATTCAAAAGAGGTATCTATTCCACTGGCGACAATTCCCAAAATTAAGTACTGATTCCAAAGATAAACTCTGGAACGGTTTTGGTAACCATCAAAAATTAAACGACATTTGCTTTACTACAAACTCTTAATTGGCTATCGAAATAGAACAACAAATACAGAAAATGTCAACAAGGCACGATGCGAGCCCGAGCGAAGCTTGAAACGTGAACGGCGCCATATTTTCGCGTCATATTCTCGCGGAAATGACCGCCGAGTCTGTGTATATCGTCGAACGGATAAAAAATAAACGGTAATCGGAATGGTAATTGTGCCAAGCGAAGAGAACGGTATGGATGAGGAACGGTATTCTTTGACGATGAATGAGACGGAGCAGTTTTTGTTAGAGAACTTAGGTCCGAAGCATTTGTCTTATGAAAGTTTGATTCCAATGACCGTCATTTATTCACTCATTTTCGTGACTGGAATCGTTGGAAACTTTTCTACTTGCATCGTTATCATCAAAGCTCACTACATGAGGACTTCAACTAATTACTATCTTTTCAACTTGGCCGTCGCAGACATGCTCACCCTCATCTCAGGTGAGTATACAGACAATGACCTAATTTGCTAATTACTAACTAAGAGAAAACAGCTAATTTTCCCTCAGTCTAAATACAAATGTCGAGTTTCACAGAATGTTCTTAATTGTTAAGCTAAAACACCTAATTTTCCTGTATTCAAAATTGGCAACTTCCGCAGAAATTTCCTAACTACTAACCTAGAACGGCTAAATCACAATAATTATACATGAATGGCGCTAAAATATGGTGGTTTTTTTTTAGATTTTATCAGGCGAATAGAATAAAAGTCCCTTTCTTGACGACATTGGCATCCAAAATGGCGATTCTCGCACAGTATTCTTAAATCTTAAGCTAAAATGCAAAGCCATCACGGATGGCGTCCAAAAAATGGCGGTTTTCACAGAAATGTCTTAAGTATTTAATCTAAATCGGATAAATTGTCATGTTTCCAAGATAAGTATTCTGAGATGGCGGTTTTCGCAGACAATTTTTATCTAATTGGCGAAACAATCCAAATGCCATAAGTGTCTTAGCGTCAACCATGTACAATTTTATAAATGGCGATAATCGCAAAATATTCTTAACAATTGTTAAACTTGAACTGCTAAATTAACTTTGGTCAACAAATAAGGCGTCTAGAAATGGCCATTTACGCTGAATACTCCTAACTATGAAGAGAATACGTCTAAATTACCTTAAATTTGCAAGATGGTATCTGGTATCCATTGAAAGATCAAAGTCTACATAAAGGCTAAAAAAATGACAAGTTACACAACATATTCTGAACCATTAATCTAGAACCGACGATTTCTTGGAATACACTCCATTTTAATCTAAATCGTCTAAATTTGCATTAATCCACACGAAAAGCTTCCAAAGACAGGAGTTTTTGCTGAACATGCTTGACTAAAGCCCAATCGACTAGTTTGTCTTCAGTCTTCACGAAAAATATGGAAAAATCCTGGTTATTGACGAATGTTTTAGAAAACTGCATATGTATCGAAATTTATCCGCCCACGTGGGAAAAAATATTTAACCCTATATTGTAATCACAGCTCTCCCACACGATTAATTAGTTTACCGCGTTCTATGATTAATCACGTAAAATTTGCCCATGGGAATGGGACGAAGTCTAATTTGTGACCGTGACTTTGATTCTCGTCATGTGACTTCCAGACTGTGAAAGGATAATTCCAGGAAACAAGAAGGACGACTTTTGTTCAAAGTGTCACTAGAGATTCCTACTAATTACTTTGTCGCCAAAATCTGAGTCAAGTAAGCGAGGCCGGAAGGGAGTCAACAAGTAGCTAGTGAATGCAGAAATGACAGGTCTTAATTAATTAGTTAAGAGGAAGTCATTAAGACCTACCAGGACTACGACACTTGAATTCCACTCCAACTTTGCGTTTAGTCTATTCTGGAAGGCGAATTAAAGTTAAATTAACTCTTAGTCACTTAAATCTGTTCAGTTCGAATTTCCGCTTTATCTGTTTTGAAAATAAGACCACACAGACTTTACGGCGAAAAGTAGACCGTTGGATTTGGCTGCACATTTGATATTATGTTGTATCCACTGACCTCCTTGACAACTTCTGTGAAGGTACATACCCCGAGGAGTCCAACCGCTTGGTCATTAAATATACATGGGCCAAGTACTAAGTACACCTTTGATGCAAAGAACCACAGATTCCTGTGACCTCAGAAATTAATTCGACCCGTATAGCTCTAGCAGCCGAACGGTTAGGCTTTCCGAGGTAGTACCTTCACAAAAGTTGTTCAGGAAGTCAAGGACTACAAAATTTCAAAAATGGAGTCAGATCCAACAGCCTACATTTTGGAAATGAACCCAGGGTGTCACGAAACTCACTACTTTGCGCTGTCTCTCTCTGCCTCCAGTACAATCTAATTTCTAAATCCGTGAACTAAAACTTCTGATACCCGGGCATTCGCTAAAGACTGAAGATTTAGAAAGGAATCATTATTTTTTATATTTGACGTGATTTTGCAAACAACTATGAACATGAGTTAAAGCTCTACGATAAGCCTTTGTCCAACTGTTTGATTAAACCAAGCGGATGTCCCATTACATCACATAATGAGTGAATTGCTGTTTTATTAGTAATGTGTTATAATTAGCCATATATCCAAGAACAACACTCCAGGTATTCCTTCAGTCAAGTGCATTCTGACGAATAGTCGTGACATTTGGTTCTTGTTATATCATACCCGGCCAGGCAGACATCCAAATCTCGTGCCACTCTTGCAAAAGTCCTCAGAAAACAAATCTTAATTGTGATGAAGCAAAAGTTTCACTTCAAAATAATTGGACACCATTCAATTATCCACACTCCACACGGTACGGGCCAGAAGGTCATGTTATAAATTTTGCAAGTACACACCTATCGGCACACATTGAATTATTACTCGTTAAAAATTCTCTATAGCGATCCAATATCCTATATTCCTATTGAAACATTAATGTTTTTCTTCATTGGTTTCTCCTCTTATTACTAGGGATACATTTTGAATAGGCTAAATGGAGACCTACTGAAACCTTAGGGAGAATGTTGACAAGTTTGTCAGTTTTATGAAAATATGAATATCGCTTTGGAATTTAAACATTGAATGACATTCGCCGTAAGGCATGGTCAAACATTACAGCAAATTTATTGTAGAGGGTGACTTGCTTTCCATCTGGCCTATAGAAGGTACAGTTAATCTGACACACTACATGTATTTCATATTTGAAGTTGTGTCAATCAAGCTCAGCCATATCCGGGTTGTGTAAAGTCGGTCACATTCATTGTATCGCATTGTCTTAGTCTCTTGAGTAGTGGCGTGGGTGTAGGTGTAACATTACGTTGTCAATTATCCGTTTGTTATGACAGTTATGAAATATTTTGAATGCACATTGTGTAATACGCACTAATTAAGATGGAGCAACATTGGGTTTAGTTCGTTAGACTTGATTCTATTATGTACAAAAGAATTAAAGTGGTTTTCCTTGTCTGAAAAGAAATAATGGGTTTGGATGATTAAATCCAATTTGGCTTGACAGCGCTTTCTTACTAGGTAAGCTCATACTGTCCTCACAATAACAGTCCAGTTTGACATTCCAAAACTGGCGACAATATATTTATAGGGACAATATCTCCACCATGATATATACTAGCTATGACGTCAGTGGATCAATGCCATCATGACTAAGCATTACTGGTATGGTTCAAACTTTCATGGTGCTACAGGAATCGAATCATTTTGTGCTAGATTAAATATTTGTGACATCCTTCTTCAGTTTCATTGTATGGGCTTACCCAGTAGGAAAGTGATCAGACTAAATTGATTAGATCAGTCAAAATTAATAAGCGGAAAATTCCCCCTCGTCCTTTCACGCTTACCTATGTACTATTTATTCCCAATGGACTTTATGTATTTAGTCTATTAAGAGCAAGGACAGTATTTAATTCTTATTTTGATGTTATGTTTGCTAAAGTGCTCGGAATATTCCTCGGTTTAACTAGAAGATTTCGCAATCCTCCTCCGCATCCGCAATAGCGGTCTTTGATTTACTGAATTTCGGAGCAATTTACACGGTGATTATATGCCTAGCCTAGTGCAGCAGAAGTCCTACAATGTTATTTCGTACTCGTAATTATCCAAATTCCGGGAAATCTATGAGTTCAACATTGTAATCTCAAAGGTGTAAGTGAGATATACATTTTGCAGAGGTATTTTCTGTGACATAGACAGTTCAAACCATAAATCCTTGTCAGGGACTGCTTAACCTACAAAACAAATTTAGTGAAGTTCGACATCATATATCGTCGCGTACTTTTGTAGATTGTACTGATATCTATTTGACCTAGGTACCCTCTCTAGTAGGGAAAATTACATTCGTGAAAAAAAAATCTCTAGTAACTACTATCTGAGTTCTAGGTTATCGAATCATTCAGAAGGTGAAGTGATAAAAATGGTTGATTCATAGACCAACTTACCAATTTTCCCGAATTCCTTTTGGCACTGCGCAGTATTTACAATGTTCGGAAGAAAATTCTAGATAGAAAAACCGAAATGTCAGTTGATGAGGTTTCGAGTGGTTAGAATTACATAATTCTCCCATTTACACGGAGATGCTCCCCTCGTAATATGTCAACACGATTATTCTTATCCGTCTCACGATTCAGGTCTCACGGACTCAAAAGGTGCGATATTTATACAGAAGGGAGTACGAGGTGGTTCAAAACCACTTTACTTTCATTCATTCATAAGATACATGGTATGAGGTTGATTAGCTTAATATTGTAGATAGATGGGATAGCTTTTCGTATGCATTAAAATTCTTCAGTGTTAACGTCTGCAAAATAGCTGAACCTAAGTTGAAGGCAGGGATCTTAAGAACTAAATAAGAAAAACACAACACAAAATTTCTTATCAATTTCAGATTCTGTTTGCTTTATCGTCTTGGTAAAACTAGAATGGAAGAAATGTAGCAATTTTGTCATTCTACAGATGCAATAAGAGTGGGTCAAAAGTTAATGGACCACCTTGTAAGGGTGGTCATTGATTTTCTGTGGCTATATTAAATGCAAGCCAACCAAAAACAAGTGAGGTCAGTCCGTCAAAAGTGCACCGAGTACATTATTTTCCACTCTACAAAATTACTTACCTGAAAGTAGAGAGAAGTCACACGTCGCAGTCGTAGTGGGTCTGGGGGGCATTTTAGATCTTCCTCACCTTTTGGATCCAAGAACTTCACTAATGAGTCAAGTACATTCTCTTGGGAAAATTCTGTGAATGGTATTACAGGGTGGTCCATAGCCAGCCTCTTCCTCTAAGTAACACTCTCTGAAGCCCAACCAGGCAACATCCGGATTTAATTTAAGTACAAATTTCGAATAAAATTTCGTCTTTATTCTGAAAATATGCACAATAATTGATGTTAGTGAGTAAAATCATAGTTACAATCCCGTATTTTTTTCGTAGCGAATGTTTACTGTAAATTACCGACTAAGAACCTGGTGCTCAAATAGAAACCAGGTCTTTGCACTTTCTGCGTTAACTCTTATGGAGAAAGCGGTGAAAGTATATACGTAATGTGTGACTTCTGAGAAGACTGGAATAAAATACAAGCCAAAGCTTCTATTTGGTCATTCACGGTTATGAACCACCCTGCATCTGTATTTCCACCATAAACGTAAACCCAGGAAAATAAGATATTTAAGTTTTTGAAGGAACTAGAAACTGGAGTACGTGTTGGTCTTTTGGAATTTGATCGTGTCGTCTGTGCACTCAGGTTTTGACTTTAATCAAAATATGAACTTTGAAGTGAACTATCACTCCTAGACCTAGACTTCCTTCCGGGATATTATTATTATTATTATTATTTTGTGATTCTATATGTATGTTCAAATTTCCAAGTGTGCTGTAGTGTAATTGCTTAGTCGAGTCATGTCGTCCATGTCCAACTCTTGACTTTATAGTCAACTGAATAACAAACGAGAATGAAACGAATCCAACTTCCAGTCCTCTTTCATGTCCACCCACTCATTTTCATTTTCGTAATTCCTTGGGTTATTTAGACTCTGGAAGACTTAAATACCCTCATCTCCTAATAGTAATCAAACTAGGTCATTTGTGTGAAAATCCCAAAAAACGTAGCAGTCGTCCAGGTCAAGAATAATGTTTTCAACTGCTAAATTCAACACGCATTTCAGAACCACACAAATTGGGTGCTTTAGACACTGAACAAGATTATAGGCGGAATTTGGTCATACTGGTGTGGTGTACGAGTATGTAGATTTGATAGGACGTCTAAAACCACACCAGCTCTACGCAACTAATTAATTCAACTCCTGGACTATGCTGAATGGTGAGACTTAAAGGAAGCCCAAACTTTTCCTCAAGTTTCGTGTGATCCCAGAAAACAAAGTTTTGTGGTGAAGAATGCAGTGGGTTTATTTTGGAACACAAGCATGATGGCTCAATTTCTACGATTTGACTTGGCTGAAACAGCGTGGGTGGATTCTACACTAACATTAGACCCACGGATAATTGGGCGATTCTTAAGTGCTTAGTTACGGAAATAAATAATTCAATTGTGCGGAGGGCTTAAGAAACGTAAATAGATGTGTGTAAGAGTAAAGGTGTGTTTACCAAACACAATTCGACATTTCACCCAAATTTAACTCTTCTGGTCAGTTTTTGAAGTTTAATTGCGGTGAACAACTTCAGCTTACGAAAGCCTCATCTCTCAAAAGTTTACCTAGTGGCGGATGGATTGTAGTCTGCAGAGAGCTATTTAATTCCACGCCATTTTAGTGGTTGCATGTTGCATTTCTAATTTCATGGTTTCGAGTTTCGAGAAATAAATTATTGAACGGTTTATATTTTATGTCCGCAAAAACCATAAACGGTGCCATAAAGCATGAGCATACCCCATAAATCGGACCTTGTGCTTGTGGTGGTATCACCTAGAATTTCCATTATGACTTGCCTTGTATCGTACACGCTCAGTCTGTATTTGACAAATAAATTGAAGTTGATGTGCAATGTGGATATAAAATTTAAAGTAGGCCAAGGTCAAGTGTGCATTGACTTTGGATAGAAATCCCATTTTTATTCATTTCGTAAAGTTGACCTCGAGATCCCTCTGATCCCACAATCATTCCAACTACCCATTTTGAATTCTTCTCATCTGGAGATGACTTTGACGGGTTGACGGGTGTCAGACCAAGAATCCGCACCATTACTGCCTTGGATTATTGCTTTGAATTTTAATGGACCGGATATTTGTATAATCCTGATCCGAACCATGAAACCCGAACAAGTGATCCAATCCCAATAATGTAATCCAACTTTCAAATCAGAACTGTGAGCCGAGACTTATTCAGAAATTACCCCATTCAAGAAATGGGCGTCGGATTCTTGAAAATGTGATCCAATCTTGCTGCGATGAGTGTCCAATTTGGAAAATGTAAGGGGAAAAGCGATCACCAACATTATATCTCATCTTTTGGAACCATAGCCATCTATCCCTTAAAGTAATGATAAAAAAAAACCCCCAGGTTGCAATAATTTGCATAGTCTGCATAGTTTGAACGTACTTTGCAGGGGTCTTCCATCCTTATTTTTGCCTGAGTGTTGTCATACTGTAATAAGACGGTCAGTTATAATTGCATACACGTGTATAACTGCGTAAATATGAGACATTAATGAAGAAACAAACGAACTCAGCAATGGAACGTCGTATTACTATTAAATAAATAAATGAATTGTGCAAATCATGACCTAACCCGAACCGGAAACCGAATTTCCGACCCGGAACAAATGAATATGCTGTTTCCAAACTCGGAGTAGTCTGGATGTGAACTATTCAAATCAAGCTGAATTGGTTTCCATACTCCGTAACTTGGACTCTGTTTTAACATGGAACGTCATCTGGTTAAATTTCACAAGAGTGGGTTTTCTTATTATTCTCGTACCCGCCAACGGCATTGTTTTATTACCGGACGGAGATCTCTGAACCGCATCTCAATAAACTTCCTCTCTTCCGACTGCCAAAAATTTGAAAGAGATCTCTAAAATTATATGTTCCATTCCTTGACTTTTAACAATGGATAACATGTAAAAGTGACAGCCATTATTTTTCATCACATTATTATTGCGCCCGTGAAATTCTGGTCATAAAAATTATTTGAAAACATCACCTCAAGTACTTTCGCAGTCTTGGCACTACAATACTCTGTAGGGTGGTTCATAGAGATTGGGCTACTTACTATGTACCCTAGGATACATGTCAAGATGTATATATTATGAACCACCCTGTACTTACTGTCCTTAATTTTCTTTTCGACAGTTTTGTCCTTGGCAGAATCTCGTTATTTGAATATTAGTACACATTAGTATGCATGCATTTTCCTCAACGAAGATTTTTTATTGCGTACTTTCTTTCCCCACAAATATGCGTCAGTGTCAAATTTTATCAGGAAAGACATGTGGCGTCATTTGGAATAATTAAAGTTGAGTAACTAACCCACTCAACCGAAACACCGTTCCGCACAATCTTAGAATTTTGATTACGTCGTAAAATATTAGAAAAGAAAATTTGTCCTTCGTTTTAATTTATCATTAATTTTCTAGAACGTTCCACCTTACTTTTAAATGGAGATGTCCGGACGTCAGCCAACAAATTCTTCAAATTACGTAATTGGGAAATAAGTCATGTGCAAACTTGGTGATGCAATAATGCAAAAAAGTTATCAAATAAATACGACAATGCTTGTTTTTCCTTTGAAAATATTTTTCTTCGAAAGAAATTTTAATACTTTGGTTATTAATTTTCTCAAGGACGCACACACGAAGAAAAACAATTTTCTAGGAATAACAAACATCAACATGTTGACACTTTAAAACTTCTACAATTGAGTTTAGGTTCAAAAGTGGTACAGTACAGATAATGTCTTATCATTTATTTATTTAGCTATCTAGATTTGATTTTGATTGACACAAAAGAAGAGCAGTACTCGAGTAGAGAGCCAATTAAAAATTATGAGTCTTTGTACATAATAGCACGTGTACCTACTTGATTCACGTCTTACAACGAATTTATTATATGTTTTGAAATGCGCTCCGTGATTCTTTATTAAAAACTCTGACGCTTTCACTCTAGATTTCTATTGTGTTCTATTCATCTCCTCTACTTTTTTGATCATACGTCCATATTACTCACCAGTTTTATTTTCTTCCTTTTGTTGTTGTTTCTTTACGACTTTTTTTGCGTAAATTTACAAAGTACGTCTTTCTAGAGAAACAAAGAAAAAGAAAATTAGGGGAGACGGGGGGCTAGACAGAGATTACTCAACTAAGCCGAGACACGTTTTCATATTATTGTAACCTAATTTCTTATTCGATACTACGCACAATTTTACATCCTGGTATTCCAGTCGTCAACGATGAAAGAGGACAATAATCTAGTACAGGGTGGTTCTTAATTACTTTCTAATAAGAATACAAAATAAAAAAAGTTTTGCAACCCTACAACCTTTTCAAGGACAGTTTCGGCACATTCGATTAAATAATATATGTACATAATTAACGTCTTTCTTTGGTGGCAGATCAAGAAGAATTTATTAGAAAGTGTCGTATTCATAACGTCACAATACTTGACCCACGTACTGACTTTTCGGGGTGTGACCTTCACACAAGGTGTCCAGAAGGTCAATGGCTACGACTTATCAAAACTGCAGTCAAATTCAACGGCATACGTTTTAACTGTGCGGTTTTCTTTTCATCAAAGTTTTTTTACAGAAATTTGAGCGTACCTATTTTATTTAAGATAAGCAATTCCCAAATTCAAACCGAAATATTGATTTTTATGTCAGCGGAAACTTCAGGTTCCCAGCTTCGATCCTGGAGACTTCCTTGTACGTGATCACACTACGTGGACAAAAAATAATTAATGTTGTGACAATGACAATGTGGCTTAAGCGTCCGCTCAAACTGTGGAAAGAGATGAGGGATTATAGAAGTTAACTAGAAAATCAATAAAGAATCCATTCTTTTGACCAAATTAATTGATTCCTCTCTTGTCTTAGTCCACACCGGAGGCTTACCCGCCTTTATATTTTATTAACCCGCTTCCTGATTCATTCTTATTCTTCTCATGATTTTCACCAAGTATCGTTCAATTCTTTTTCCCCAAAGGGAATTTCCTCTGTACATAATCCTGCCTGCATTGGAGCGTTAATCGGATTCGATCCATTAGCAAAGAAAAAGGTCTTTCAACTCCACCCACTATTCCTTCAAAGGAATGGAGAAATAACTAAATCAGAATGAATTCATCTAAGACCATAAGGAAGAGGTTAACGATTTTACAAGGGAATGTTTTTTTATGCAAAATTATGACTTGGTATAAAAGAAATGACATTCGTTGTGGTCAAACATTGCCGCGGAATATCGAGTTGCTTTCAATGTGGCCTAGGGAAGGCGCGCTTGATAGTTGGGCAAAACTCCGTTGGGGAAAGACCATTTTAAAGCCGCTAACACTTAATTAATTGGAACCCTTCGTAATAATATAGCAAATTGATAAGGAGCTGCCTGTATCAATAATATCCCAATAAGAGTGTGGCGATATCAATTTTTGCCTAGGAAGGGTACCCTTAGTACACAGGTGAAAAAAAGCGTCTTGAGAGCAAACTCGGTCAGTGCAAGTCCAAGGAATTGAACCCCAGCACAAAGAAACACAAGACAATTGTTACTTGTCAGGCTGTGGTGGATCCGCTCTGAGCATTTTAGTGGCATGGACGTGGTTCCACAGGATTTCCTTGAAAAATTGGCTGTCTGAAAATAAAATGGAAAATTTGAAATGAAAGTAAACCAGGGGTGCTTGACCCCCTTGTCTCCCCTACAACAGAACTTTCTCCACAGCACTGTGTCCACATCTCCGGTATGCTTTATTAGATTAGGACAATGCATGTCAAGTAATTTTAGTGCAGAGTTTGCAGAAGTTCCGAATACGCTTACTATGTTTGTAAGAAAAGTGAAGTGTGGCCGGATAGCATGACAGGATGAATTCCATGGAATGAATTTATAGCACAATTTATGAACTATCCAAATAAACGGTGGAATACGTGAACAGGCGCCCCCATCCAAAACTACGGGTTATTTTTGGATGAACTTTATGTGAATGAAAAATTGATTTTATCCTGGAGAATCGTCCCAGCTCCAGTTACTACAAACTTTACTACATAAACTCCACTGTCCCACTCTACTAAGACTGTGACTATTACTGGGACTGTAAATGTAGCACTATATATGTACAGGGTGGCTCATAAATCCATATTTCACTTCACTCAAACCATCAGCCGGTCCTGAAAAATGAGATATACATTTTGTTGTAGAGTATATGAGAGAGTTCGCAAAATTGGTCCGGTGCTCTGAAATTACTATAAAATATGTAATTAAACAGGTATTTTCTTATTTACCCATGACTATAACTTTACACCGTGGTGAGGGTTCGATCTCTTGGGCAGACGTATTATACTTTTTGGTGGATTTATATAGGTTATTCTCCCTTTCCTACTACTATGGGTACTACTCGGATGCCAACTGGTAATCCGACCAATTCTCCACTATAAAATTCGCGGATAATTGTGCAGAACCTACTGAGACACCCTGTATATTTTATTGTGCACAAGTTCGGCTACAAGGGATTATGTAGTTGATTATGACTTACCCTGTATGTGCACATATATTTCATCAAACTAAGCTTACTTTAATGCGACCAAACTTTGTTCTCGTGTTCTTTCTCCGTTTTTCGGTCCATTGACATTTCAGTGGCGTGGCTGGTAAAAACAAGAGGATGTTTGAAGATTGAGTGGAATTCAGTGCTTAATGGACTGGGAACACTCTTCAGTCTTTTCTTCTTTCCTTTCTCTGCAATTGTCCGCCCACGCAAACCCATCCTGCTTTCTCAAATACCAACTTCAGCTTTATTATTTATTCAGGGAAATATGCCCATGGCATGATAGCCGATAGTTCAGAAAATCAGAGTAATCGGCATCCATTTGACTTCTCAGGGGTCATCGGACTCCCTAGGGACAAATTATGATTGTCGAATTTATCTCTAAAGGTTAGACCGAGCTAACCTCCCCACTTAAGGGGAGACGTTCTACACGTTCCAACTAATGCGAGCCTCCCAGACCCCTCAAAATCTGCAAAATCCTTCTTTACTCTTTTTGTTTGGGCAGTATGAGCTTACCTAGTGGGAAAGTTGTCAAATATTGGTATTAACAGCAATACTATAATTAACCGGCAGTACCCACCCCAGAGCAAACGCATATGACCAGAACTGCAACTTTCTACGATAAAACTGAAGACAATAATTCCTCGCGTTTGGAAACTTTCGGAAGTCCAAGAAATTCCTTAAACTTTCCCAGACATGACGTGATTGGCAATATTGGACAATCACGACTTCGGCGAGTGTATCACTATATGCCCGGAGATGTGATTGTATTATAACTCAAACTCTGGAATATCATATTATTATCTCAGAATCTTGGCAGTCACTAAAACTTGTTGGAGAAATCTTTAAAGTTTTGGAAACTTGAAGAACAGACGGAAATTTTCAATGATAACCACAGTCGGCGAAATGTCATTCTGGTATAAACAGAAAACTTTTGAAGGGCAACTTCCTAGGTTTCCGTTCTAAATATACAAGACGACTTGAATCTTAGAATGACGAAAGATGGAATAATATTATGTTACCAAATTCGAAGGACTGGAATATACTAGAGATAGGTTTTGTATCCAGATTTGTTTTGTACCTGCACTTACAAGGTCCCTCAGAATAGTTTGCCCATAATCTTCAAGAGTTGAGTTTCAATCGAACTTACTTACTTACATATTCTGGAAGTTTTTCCTCATTTCAAATACTGGTAAAAATATCGGCTTTCAACGTCCTGATTAAGGTGTATCTTAAAATTTAAAAAAGAAATAGGTTAGGAAAATACGATGGTCTGGTTTCTTCTGGTGTTTTAAATTTTTACTTTTTGGACGTGCTATTTCGAAAAACTAACAACTGCAGCAACAAGTTACGAATATTTTGTCGTAGAATTGTTAAATTAAATCCTGCACAATTTGTGAAGCTGAAATGACGGATTAGAAGCCCGACCTTGTATGTATTTTTTCCGGTAAGGTTGTGTTGAATGACTTTTGCCACTTTCTCTATATCCAGCTAAGAATATTTCGGGTATCAATTTACACCCGGTTTCTAATCGTTCATTGTCGTACGAAATCGGTCTCCAGGTCAATGGCCTTATTTACATGCTACGTTAGAGGGTATGGAGAAAATAAGTTAAAAAAAACGGGTTCTATTGGATACCGGGCTGTGGTATTTATATTTGAGCCACCCCGAATATCAATCATCAAATATCGTAGCAACCGTAACACACTACATAGGAATAAATCGTAAGTCCAAGTCCGTGGATATAACCACGCAAAGTTTTGATTGAATTCTTGATTCGATTTCATCCTTCGCCATGGTTGTCCATCTCCAGAAAACCTCTTCCACTCTTTCTCCTGGAAAACAAAGTTGTTCTTCCAAAGTGCTCTCATGCACGCCAATCCATAATAATCATAATCATAACAATCACCCATTTCTCAAAACCCATCACTTCATCAACTCAACTTTCGTTTCTGAATAAAAATCTGGGTTATCATTGTGGTCAAACCCGCATCCAAAATGTCACATGCCAATTGTTCCGGGAATTTGTATTGTATTGTATTGCTTTGTAAAGATTTAAAGTTAACTAGTTAAGGCAGCTTCGGACAAATAAACTCATCTTCAGCCTAAAGCCTTTTCTTCCACTAGAAACTTGACTAATAACCTAAACCCCGAACGATCTGTTGTCCAATATCACAATGTTGGTTAAGCTTACTAGCACATAGCAAATACAGGCAGGAATTCAGGCCAACTACAAATAACAAAAAATCGTATATTCTGATCTAAATTCTAATAAGAAAGGGAAAAAAATTGAAAAGAGATTTAGTCAAACCCAATCAATCGCAACCAAAAATGTGTTTCTTACATACATAGTTTTACCAAAATAAGCGTCGGTTCATCAAGTCTTATCCCGCAAAGTTGGTTCCAGACATTGAGATATACATTTTAAATATTTTCAATATAATATCACAAATTTTGAGGTCATATAAGTTCATATGACTACTGATTTTAGTTTGAACTTATGAACCACCCTGCAGCGTATTCGTCTGACATGACGAGTGTTTGTTCTGGATAAAATGTACGATTGTCCAGGGACTAAAGACCGTGTTTGCGCTTTGCTTTGTATGATGACGGGTGTTGAAGTACAGACGAGACATATAAGACTTGTTTGAGGCAATTAGGGTTAAACGGGACATGTCAAAGGCACTTCAGAATCCAATGTCTCTTTCAAAATCCCCGCATCCACCATTTCCTTTAAAATGTCAACTCAAGCCAGATTTCCCAGGTTTCGGTCCAAAAACTCTTCAAACGACCACTGCACTGCACTGCACTGCACTGCACTGCTGCGGAGTAAACGAAAGAACAAAGTGAAAGTGGAAGTGAAAGTCCGAAGACCGAATTCGGTTCGGATGACATTATGGCTTTGACTTCCATGCCTGCACGGCATATTTAGGAAGGTTCAGAACTCGTTCAACTACTCCCGATAATACAGTTGAAAAAATGTGAGATATACATTTTTGTGCATATCCTGTTTAGGAATCCGAAGGTGAAAGTCCTTGACTAACTAAGGTGAAATTGTATTAGATCCCACAGAATGGAAAATTTGAATTGCCCAGAAAGGATTGATGTATTGGGGCGGATGTTATGAACTACCCTGTACACAGTGCACAATGCAATACTGCATACCTTCTCCTATTTCTAAAATAAGGTCGGTCACGCCAGGTACTCTAAATTCAAAATATAATAGAAGTAGACGGGCTTTCTATTGTTACATAATATTACATATGGATGAATTGACACTTACCATGTTCTGTTTCTCTCCTCATCTCTAAATCCTCTCGTCGACTCTGAAAACGTCGTTTGGGCAGAAAGTGTCGAATTTCTGAAAGAAGAGCAAACAGAATACACAGAGAGAAAAATCCACACAAGAGAAATCATATTACACAGAACACTTCGCATATCGCATTGACGTATCCTCTTGGGAAAAATTCTACAAAACTGTACTGCATAGCGAGTGGGCGTAAGTTCCAATTTATAAAACACCGTTGGGCAAGAATTCTTGCTTATTTTAATAACCCGGAACTTCCAGTTTCTCTTGACCTCCAGACATTTAAATTTTATTTCCACCGAACTGCCATTTGACCTAAACTTATTCAAATACACAATTTAGATATTTATGATAAAAAAACAGAATGGAATGGGTTCAATTTGCCCATTCGAGACTTGTGAATTGGATTTCCGTCTCCCGGGTAATGTGTTACCCGCTAACAAGATTCATTGATGCGAGCAAGATAATTTGACAATTTCCCTACTAGGTAGGGTCAAAGCCTTCACACAAATAAAAACTGATAGAATTGGTCAGAATTTGAGTCTCCGAAATCTTGAAGCCCATAGCCTATGGCAACGCGAGAGAATTACGGAGAAAAAAAGGAATATGCATTGCTAGGGTAGGTGATTCACCTAAGACGACATGGCGACGAGACCTCATTTTTCGTTTATTTATTCAAAATGGTGCCCGGGCACCAATTCTAAAAAAAAAATTTGGATTCTAGTTTGTTTGGAGCTTTGACCCTACCTAGTAGGGAAATGGTCAAATTATCTTGGATGCGAGTGTAATTGTGCCGCATGGTGATATTATGTGTTCGTCACTTGTACCACCACATTTATGTTTCCAGATCCGGTTGGCTGGGACAGATAGAACGTATGTACTTGTTTACGATTACTTTCGTTTAAAAGTTTGATGGGACCAGGTTCTGAAGTTCTCAAAATAGAGCGGTAGAAGTTATAATAAAACGTGTTCGAACTTACTCTTTATGATTGGAAAGCAAAAAGCTCTCAAAATAAATTGGATCGAAATTGAGTCAATGATAATAAATGGGGGAAATCATTTGTGGGGCTCACTTGGCTTGGTTGTCTAACGTACAACGTTACACCATACATCCGAAAATGACATTTCCTCTGCCTTTTATCCTTTGCCAAAAATTCATTGATCTCTCTGAAGAGATACTTTGTGGTTCATAATATTGGATTTGCGTTTCCGAGTCTCATCTCAATCCATTATCTATAATTTCGAATTTATCTATGAAAAAGAGCATAAAAAGTAATCCGTATACGGATTAGACTTTGTTTAGCTTCATTACATTTGTGGTAAGGTCGGTCATAGGTTATTTCCTTCCTTTTACACAAACCTGCTATCAGCAATTTCTGTGACCTCTGATGAAACAAAAAGTGCATTTTTCAATTGATTGATTCCGTATCTGAGGTCAACGAACCCAGAGTGTGAATGTCGACAGAAAGTAATTCAACATGAAAGTTTGGCCATAGAAGTAATGCAAAGTGATTACGTGATTGACCCGCTGACGATATACTGGTGATATGGGAGTAAGCGTAGTGTCACAAGTTTTGAACTAAAAATCTCGATTTTGGTTGTTTGGACAGTTTGAGCTTACCGAGGAAGAAAGCGTTGTCAAGTCATGTTGGTAACCAAGGTAATCGACCCTAAAAATAAGTGACAAGAGGGCGGATAAGCCAACGCTTATAATGTAAGTAGAAAAAATGAATGAAAATGTAGGATAAATATAAAAATCCAGTGCATCCCGGAACAGAGTATCTGGACGCCTTAACAAAAGATGACAGGATAGCTTAGGGTGAGATTAGTGTCCTGGTTAGATTGGACACAGCCACACCAGCTGTTTTCATCCCATCTATCATAACCCATTACACATGATTACCTTCTCGGAATCTCAGTCTACTGCACTTAAATATGCCCCAAGATGATACCTCCCACCCATCTCGAGCTTCCCGGAAACGACCTCAACTGAACTTCCCCGTCACGTCCAATTCAATTAGTGCATTGTTATGGATGTCAAGATCAACTTCCATGTTTATTTTTAACATCAAATGGATATCGAAGTGGGAAAAGGCTTCACTTACAGAGATAGATTTAGCCATTATGGTTGAAAATATAAATTAACAAATATATTGTTTTATGGTTAGAGGTCAGACCTCAAGGTCAGTACAAGATTGTGTACAGGATGACGATAACCATCGAAGCCCAATCAAGGAAAGTCGGATAAAGCTGAGATATGCATTCGATCTGTAGTCTTATCTTGGGAGATATTCCGCTTTAAAATACGATACGCGTGGTGGCGCTGACGAGCGCTTAAGTAAAAATTGGCATGAAAAGTCCTTTTGGACTGATTTTTAAACGATTTATCCACTAAAATACACCCAAATTATATTTTTACGAAAAATACACAATTTTTTACCAAATTTGAAATAACGTTCGACCGGTTTAGAGAATATTGATTTTAAGTGTAAAAAGAAGATTATTTCCTCCTGATGCGTCGCCAGTAAGAACGATAACTTCTAAAGCGGTACTTTTCTCTGGAATATGGTCATTTAAACTGCTTGATGTTTGAATAGTTTGTACACATGCATAATTTTTTTGTAGTTTTTACGATGCAGGGGTTTACGATACCCCGCTTTAATTAGCATGGATCCATCTGGCCTATGCCGCTAGGATTTGTCACATCAGCGGAACTTTGGCCCTGAGTGTCAATCTAACAAGAAACAGAGACAGAAACCGG
Organism: Protaphorura quadriocellata; assembly: GCA_034698945.1. Lineage (NCBI taxonomy): Eukaryota > Metazoa > Arthropoda > Collembola > Poduromorpha > Onychiuridae > Protaphorura > Protaphorura quadriocellata. The sequence goes on from JAQGCA010000451.1 coordinate 20,025, forward strand.
AATCAAACCGCAAAGACAAAAAATGTGTCAACCCACGCTCTTCAGCCAAAACCCTACAAGTCGTACTATTTTTATTTGAGTGCACTTGGAAATTCGGAAAAGCTACATATAGACAAGAACGTTCACTTAATGCATTAAGTTGAGACTCTGGATCTTGGAACTATTCCAGATTCATTCAGTCTCTCAAATCCAACAAAAATGTCTGTCGGGAGGTTACGAGGGGGCGTTCCCACGTAGGCCATCCGTAGAACCACTGCAGTCGTACTCCTATCCTCTCCAGCTCCGAGAATTCATCCGAAATCCGTCAGAATTTTTTTAATCGTTACTTTGGCCAACATAAAAAATATCAAGGTGTTAATCAAGGAATACAACTGGTACCACCAAAACTTCATCAAAATTTTACAGTCTTGTCCACAATTATCGCAAGTGCAGTAATTCGAACGAATGTGACCCACAAAATATATATTAGTTTTCCGCAGACCCCCCTGGAAGTGGGGGAAAGAGATTATGAACATTCAAAGTCACCGCGACAGCAGCTCCACCTATAAGGTAGGAGAATAGATTGCCTCGACAAATAAAAAATTGTGATTTTTCACGAATGGGAACTAAAACATTAGTTTACAAAACTAACTTAAGCTATGACAAGAAAATGAGAATAAAATGTAGAGTAGGCGTGACCTACAAGCCCCTCCCTCCCCTTTAAGCGATTATTGTCGAAAACCGTTGTTCTATTCATTTATCATTATGATGGGATTGGAAGGATTTCCGAAAAGGGTATCCCCTTACTTACCCATTCCGCCCCCACACACTCTTACATTAAATTTATTGTTGTCAACAAATGTGGGGTGCTCTGGTAGACTGAACTCACTTCACACTTTACTTTCGACCATGTCTTTATGGGAATTGCAAGGAATGCTTTCTCAGTTTTCGGTTTTCGGATTTTTCGGAGAACCCAAGAATTCACTGGATTTCTGTGGGTGAATGGCTTGGTGTCCGTGGACGGGTTGAGCTCAAGTGATCCTCAGGACTTTATCTCATTTCCATGAATGAGTTGAGCGCTTTCAAGATGGATCTGGAGTTTCCAGAGGGGGGAGGGGGGCTGTGTGAAAGTAGATTATGGGTGTCAAAGTCTTCCTAGCTCCGGCTAGGACGCGAGGACCTGGAGTCAATTTAAAGTTGTCAACGACGATACCTGTGCACTGTGAACATAGGGTCCCACGAAATTATATATCAACCTGGCGAGGTGACCAATCGAATTACATTTCATGTTATTTCAGTACTTTCAGTTCCGTTTTTTTGAAAAGATGTTTCGCAAAACGTATATCTCATGCTTTCCTTGATGAACATTTTTATTCGATTTTCGAACTAGTAATCAGCGGCAAAACTATAGAAATTATTTCAATTTTTTCAAATCTTCTGGTTTAACTTTTATGTCTTCACAATTTATGGTGTCCTGGAGTGATCAGCACAAAATATTAATATTGTATCAACTTTCCAAATCGTGTATCTCACTATTTGCTAAGTATATATAGATCCAATAGTACAGACGAAAATTTGGCGTCACCTTGCGTACGATATACTTAATTTCGGAACTGCCACCTTCCTGATTTTAATGGGATCCTCAGAAACTCTCCTTATTCTAAGACTCAGAACCCGACACAATTGACTTAGTCTGTGCCGGTCGATTTCGCCAATTGCATTGCCGGCAATTAATTAGTACCACGTGACTGCACTCACTACTAATACTCATCATTCTGCTGTACCACACCTCATCAATACGCCATACGCCTAAAGTTTGAATGGGCTATTAAATGAATTGGAACTGAACACGTGTAAGTGTGATTGGTTTCAAAATTAGGTTCTTTCAGTTTCTATTCTGCCAATTCGGACTAGCGTGGACGGAATTTTATATGAACTCCGGGTTCAATCCCAGGTAGCGGGTTTTAAATAAATAAAAATAAATGAATAAGAACGAGCTGCATGGATAAAATGCATTTGTAACTTTGTAAGTGAAATGTCCTGAGCTGTGAAGCCAAAAAAACATGGTACTTCCATGACGTCATAGGCGTTTACAGTGTGTGCCATAACCATTGTACCACTACTGATGTACCGGGCGTACTCGGAGCAATCCCGGGATGTACACTTTTTGGAGACCTTATATAGGGTCTTAGAATTTGTACTCCCAAGTGGGATTTATAAGTAAACAACACTTTTTTATTCTTGGTCTTCCGAAGAAGTTAATTAGTACGCTGCGATTTCATTTCATTTTATTGTGTCTAATCACATCCACATTTTCGGAGAAAGCTAAAATTGCTTTGACTACGTATCCGTCTTTCAAATGATCCCTACGGAAGGAGATATTTAATTAGAGAGACAGACAAGGCGTAAAGTGAACTAAAAATTAATGAAATGGGACGACATAGCACATATATATGGCGTCGGACTCACCAGTTCACAGGAAGTAAGAAACATCCGATGAGCTGGCGTGGGAGTACTTGAACTTGTTCAAATTCAAATTAAATACCTTCAAATTTTGTAACTAGGCCATTCAGGTGTCGACTGGGGACGACTAACTAAATAATTATATAAGGTGTTTTTCCTAAATCAAAACCTCCATTAGTAGGCAGTAGAACGGAGAATTCCGACTTCCCATTGGCCCTCCGTCCTGTTAACCGGCAAAGTCATATCCAAATTTCAATTTATTTTTCTCCAGGTTTTTGTTCATAAACGTGAATACCGCGATTGAATTTGGAATCGTCAGAGATGTTTGAATAATTCATATTTCAGGGTTACATACAATTTACATCACTCTAACCAGGTTCATCTGCAGTTGGCATGACGAGGGGGAGGTAAAAGCAAAACTGATGTGTATTAGGAGTGTCCATAACTGTGGTTGTGCGTGTAAATGTTTTTAGTTATCGTCCAGCTCAATTTCCGTGAAAATTACCATTCCAGACAAATTCAAGTGGAACATTTAATTCTACCCCTGACAACGGAAGTTACAAGGAATAAATTACTTGGACAACAAGAAATTTTGTTCCGGATCAATTATTTGTAGTTATGAGCACTCCTAATACTTCCATCACCGAGTTAAATATGTATCCTTGTTAATTATAACGAGTGGGTTCATAAGACATGGGGTTGTTTTTTATTTTTAAAATGGCAGAAATTGATATGACCCCCTATATGGTCACCCTTGGATAAATTATTTTCTGCGCCGTTGTTTCCACAACATCTCAAAACGCAGTTGAAGTTGGGGTTACATAATTTACGATCGAGTTGAGTTGCACTCAGACCATTTTATGATCTTGTCGAATTGAACATACACCGTCACGCCTCAACTATTCTGCAACGTAGGCAACCAAGTCATTTTGAGGGGAAATTAGAGCTACTTCCTCCAGTAGGGTAAGCTGGGCTAATTTGCCCCACAACTTAGCTACGTCAGCATCAGACCCCTAACACTTAACCAAATTGGGACGTATTTGCCTATTCTACCCTAATGCATACTGCTGCATCAACTGCTTTCCTCGGGCAAAAAAAGAGAGACGACGACGTGATGATAGAATGGGTGCCCGGGTATTTTTGGCAAGGAAACTCTTTGGACAATCCCATAATATTCCAGACATACACATGTATTTGTGTGTAAACGTAGAGAAAACCCATTTTATTTGGATTCAGGGTCTTCTGGAGATTTTTTTTCCTCCAGGACTGCAGTCAACAAAGTTGTAATACTCGGGAATTTGGGACGATTACATACATACATACAGATCTACGCACACTCCTACACAAACAAATCTCTATCAGAATACTAAAAAATGAGGAGATCGCTGAGTCTGAATTTTTTTTTCTGAATCCGAATCCGAGGAAACGTTTTCTTTAAGCAGGGCATGGAGGGCAACCAATATACTTATTACTTACTGGGTGGTTCATATAATCGTATCCATGCATCCAAAAAAACTGCCCGGTACGTAACACAGTCCATGAGCATACCAATGATTATGGTGAAATAAGATACCTTGGCCAGACAGTGTCACATGATTGCCTACTACTGTGGGTATCTTCCTTAGGTACAAATAAGTCTTTATTTTGGAACATGGTTTTCGACCGCATGCTCCAAACAATACCCCCGGGATTCTCGTAGCGAATCAATGGTTGTCATCCAGAAAATTGCAACTAATTGTACAGGGTAGTGCAAAATTGAGTCAATGCACTCTGGAATGACAGACAAGTAAAAGAAATTCCAATGACCTATTGTTTTAGAACAGACAATAATCCCGAAGCTTTGATGTATGTAGCTCTACAAATTATGCTAAAGAATAGGTACTACAAACTGTACATCTCATTTTTGTCTGAAAACAAGAAGGTTTGAACAGGATGGGGTGGTCAAAATGGTTATGAGCCACCCTGTGCAATAAATATATTTTCTCATAAGTGTAGGCGTGCCATAACATAGTTTATTCTACGAGAGTCGGTTCCGCGTCATTTTTACGTGATGGATGGACATGTTGCTCTGTTTCTTTTTCGTTGAAGAAACCGATTCTTATGAGCGGGATTTGTTTTTTTTTACTGGAGAAAGGGTTAAGTGATATTGGAAAAAGTGACTGGAGTTGACTGATTCCGAGTTTTCCCTGAAATCTTATTCCATTTCCTGGAAAATCTTGAATCCGAAGGATCAAGTCAAAATACGCGGAGCGTTCAAAATTCGTGCAGTAAAGAAAAGACGAAAGACCTCTCCATCTAATTGAACCCCGGGGGGATACCAATCCACGGTCCGAACCCACCGTCTCACACACAAACACAGTTCTGGAATCTTGACCTGGATCTTGACTGGAATGACAAAGAAATGAAATTAGTTTCTGCATTTCCGGAACGACTCGAAGGATTCAGATAATTCAGAGATAACAGAGTACGGAAACATATGAAACAGTCCCGGCCCTACATAAGGACTGGACCAAATGGGCCACAACCCAACTAATCTATATAAGAAAATATTTATGGCCCAAGGTCCATAATCCAAAACCTCCACTGACAATATACAGGTTCTGTAACATTTGAGCACCGGATGGATGACCCCGGAGTCACAAACCCCTATGGGGAATTCGTGGAAATATAAGACGAAATCAGAAACACCACGCTCCACGCGTCTCATGAATTTTGGAATGGACTTGGAAACTAGAACCCGGGTTTTGTCATTAAACGAAGTTGCTATGATGAGGAGCATGTATCGCATGAGGATGAGGTGCATGTTCTATGTATGTACATAATAAATGATTGACTTTGATTTGTGTGCAAAATAAAATTGACTAGAAATGTACACATGGATGCAGAAAATAAAAAATATTTAACTTGTGATTACCTCTTTCAATTTCCAAGTTCTGTTAACCTTACGAGCAAGGACTGATCCTGACCCTGCAAAATCAATTCGGGAGGGGTTCCTATTAAAAATTAGGCAAGTTTGCTTTCACCTAATATTTTGACTACATTCAGTGCGCGCACTATTTGACATGTCATATCCAAAATAAGGGTAGTCCCCCCCCCCCCCCCAAATATTACTTCAGATATTTAAAACATCGGATTATATTGCGATTGGCGGAAGCGTGATGTAAATGCACATCATGCTCTCTCGTCTCTCAAGTGTGTACAAGTGAAGAAAGTGCAAATATTGGAATATTTAAGTTTACTTTTCCGCAAGGGAATTGCAATACCGGGTGACATTCAAATAGGCAGTAACATTGACATTCCGTTCACTTACCTCGGCATTTGTAAATGTTTGATAGCTTTTGAAATATTAGGGAAAACATTTTTTTCCCCTACTACCAGGGGTACATTATCTATATAAAATTGAAAACAACCCAATCTTAAGAATAAAGAATGCGACGAAATTTTACCTTTCCATGCGGACTGAGTCAATAATGTGTGCTTAGAATAACCACACAAGGCACAATGTATATCTCACCATTTTCTCAGAGAAACGCACAATTTTTCACATTTAGCTCTAATGGGTATTTTGATTTTTACCGAACGCTCAGATTTCCTTAAAATCAGCAATCTGCACAAAATCTTTTCCAAAATAAGTAATCTATTGTTTTTCTGAGACGTCCACGGTAAGCGGTAACCCAAATATTTCTGAACCACCTTGTGGACTGGACACGTACGTTCTGTGGGTGGATGGCACGGTATCATTCAATTTCCGAAATAATGGGGTAAATTCTTAAACTACCAAAGCAATTATAGCCGAAAGGAACACGTACAAAGTGCATAAAATACTTTGGTTGAATGGTAGTTTCGTCACATAATGTGTTGCATCCTGCTCGGACTCGAGTCACGTAATTACCCATGCAACTCACGAAAAACTTCTTGAATTTCCTCTAATGGTATTAAGGAGGGTCATAAAAATATTATTTACCCTCAAAACCTGGTTCGGATGAAAGAACTTCAGACCGTTGCCTTGTTTCTTTCCCCGCTTTCTCATCATGAGGTCATTTCAACTCCACCAACTCCAATTCAACTACGACTTTATTTGTACAGGGTGGTTCATATACAGTAACACCCAAATTACTTTTGTTCAGATAGAGACGACCACTCTGGTAGAATAAAATGTTATAGATCACCCTGTACATACCCATTAGCAAATCCCATAACATAAACGTAACTGAAACTGGAACTAGGAACCGTGGACAAATTTTCTCTTTATGGAAACAAAGAACTTTTCTTTTTCATTCTGGGAAGTATAATACCCGGGTTAGATAAGAAATCCGTGCCCATGGATTCCTTGTACGAAACAACGCAATCATGTTATGAAACGCACTACAATTCCCAGATGCACGGCTTAATAGTTTTTGTAGCAACTTCTGTAATGAACCTCAAAGTATATGAACAATTTTAGACAGTTAGTAGTTCCAACGAACTTTCTACGTCTTAGCATTCGCCGTCAATGTTGCCAAAAAATTCCCAATCGAATAAATCAACATGACGTCCTTCGGCAATTCTCCAATCGTCCAATCCTCCAATCTACTTATTACAGGGTGATCCATCATATTTGCCCCACAATAAGTACTCAATCGAACTGTCGGCCTGTCGAACGCCTTGCCAAAATATTTAAATTATGCAAGAATAAAAATGGGTTCAACATGCGTTTGTTATGGAAAATGCGAAGGTGGTAGGAATGCGGACATTATGGTGAAATCTATAGAAGTATATTTCATACATTGTAGCGTTTGACTATTATAATAACTTTTGTGAAGGTTCTATCCCGGAAAGTCTGACCGTTCGGCTTCTAATAATACACTTTACGAGGTCAAAGGAATCCGTAACGCATTCATGACGTCACAAAGTGTATTGTGCCGTATCTTAAGTGACTTCTCGGGGTAGACCCTACACAAAAGTTGTTCAGGAGGTCAATGGCTACAACATATAATAAATCCAGCCAGATTCAACGGCCTTCTTACTGTATTCTGTATATGGGCTGTGCGGTGTTTATATTAAATTCCGGTAAAGACGATACCAATTGCAATAAGTGGTACTTAATAATTTGTTGAAGCATATGAGATAAAACCATTATTAATATTGACAGTTGCAATTTCTCGTTCTTTAATGCGGTCTAAACTACCAAACCAAGTGCACTTCAGTTTCTGTGTATTTGTACGGAAAGTAATGGTCAGTTTACGTTTGCCTCAGAAAATGATCCAAATGAAAATTGATACCCATGGGCTGGTAAATATTTTCTGAAGGAAAAACAACTGCGGTGGCCATTTTAATTAACGGTGGATGCACATTCTCGAACAAACAACAAACAAAGCCTTATTTTCAAACCGGTGCGGTGATACTAAAATGCAGCTAGGTGCTACGGCAGAATTTAAAATTTCATGAGCAATTTGGTCAAAAATAATTCATTTACGGATGTTCATTTGCTCGATGTTATTGGAATTTGAAATGGATTCAGAATATGCTCGTTGATTCTCTTACATTCCAAATCATTTTTCTGGTATATAATAAACATTGAGGGATAAGGCAGCAACAAAAAGCGTGTTTAGTCCATACGTACATTAAGGACACTCTGATAAACAAACTAGCAGGGAGATTTACATGTACTTTTTTCGGTTCACCATTCCCATTCGATTGACCCTCCCGCTTGACTGACCTTTCTGGAATTTGGTGG
>JAQGCA010000452.1:0-28147 GCA_034698945.1 Protaphorura quadriocellata
TCCTTTCGCAATTGCTCTTTTTCATCAAGATCAGCTCTGTTCTTCAAGGCTTCAGGAGGTAAAATGAAACAATTTAACGGCATCAATCAATCAGAGGATTCAATAAGTTGAGTTCCTTACGCTTTGGAAATGTATCAGTTACAATTTGAACCCATCCCCACATCTTCAGTTTTTGAGATCGCCAAACCCTCCGATTTCCACGACAGCAGTAGTACATCAAATACAGGGTCAATAAAATTGTAACTGAAGATACCTGTACAAAAGAAATTCGGTACCATAAGGGGTTTTAATTATAGTGAGGAGAGTGAGGACCTATTCGACTCGACCACTAGCCGATCCGATGCGTAACACTTATATAATTTGTCAAAAACCGATCTTTATAAATCCTAACGCAAATGTAAATTAAAAGCTGTACTCAAGGCGCGGCAGCGACGTATTATTTGCAATGACGTAAATATTACAAATTAATAGAACCGACGGAATGGAGCGGTACCCACTATTGCTGTAAACTGTATTTTACTACAGTATATACCGATATAGAAAGACTTCCCAAAATGACCCGTGGCTGGTTTTGACACGTGTATTTACATGAAAGAATTTTAACAAATACTTCTCTGAATACAAATTGAAGCAAAACAAGGACTGCCGTTCCAATTCGGTAAATACGGTATGTCGAATTAGTAATAATTATAATATTACACCCGCCCTACTTAATAAATAAATATAATTCAATTTGATCGAACGAAAACAAACCAATGTTGCCAAAAGCAGAGTTTCCGGCGAAGGAGGAAATCCGTAGACCATAATAGTTAAGATTCGTTCATTGACGCAAAGAGTGTCAGGATCCACACCCCTACATATACAAATAAAAAATTATAATTGTACAATTATAAAAATACAATTATAATTGTGTCATCACTTAATAATTATCCCATACCGATTAGTAATATTGATCTTGAAAAAAAATATAGTTCGCCCACTCAGCTTTGGTCTGACCCGCGCGCAAGGAGAGAGAGTATTACAAGTCCACCTAAAATTAAATGTAATGCATTACTTCAAACCCACATTTTATTTTGGTAAATTGCAACAAACTTGATTCGAGAAACACCAGATTGAAGGATGTTCTCTTGGGTTCTCGGGTCCTTGTCAACCTTAAAATCCAAGACATCCTCCCCTTCATCTTCCTCCTTCGGTGCAATTGTCCAAATTAAAGAAACGTCTGACTGGCCAGGAATATTGAACGCTTCTTGTTGTTCTAAAGTATATGATTGCATGGATTGCAAAGATTCACCACCACCAATTACCCTGAACTTGTATTTTCCAGAAAATGGTAAGAACTTTTGTTTCGACTGAAATAGAGTACATCAAAAAATGTCTATAGAATATGGGCTCGACAATCACCATGTAATTATTAATGTTTGACATGACTTCCGTGATTCCAACGAGCATTTGAATTTGTGACTTACCTGGTCAAACCGATCAAAAAAGAACACGACCTGCTCTCTGGCGTAAAAGCAAACAAAAAATCGGTCATGACAGTAAGTTTCGTCGCCATATTTCATATCCTTGTGCCTGTAGACCAAGAAATTCTCTTACTAAATCTGTCTTATTTTATAAGTAAAAAATGGCTAAATGTTAATATGAAACCTGAATTTTAGTGATTCTAATGTATTCTTCCAGTCGAAAAGAATATCGGTAGCCGGAGGACACCCGGCAAGGACAGACACGCTTAATGATTCCTATTTAAAAAGTAGAAAAACTGAGATATCAATGAAAGATTTATGCAAATGAATGTTACTCCACTTAACGGTTCCCTTACCCCAATCGTTCCATAGTGAGCATAGTCAAAACAAGTTCCGAAAGCCCCAAGGAAATGAAAACTGAGTGGAATTGGAACCAATCCTCGACCAGATTCCGACTGCCGAAGTTCGTCTTAAAAAACATATGAAATTTAGTTGTTATGTGAATGCATTACCATCTCAAACCTTAATTAATGAAGTAATCAACTTACTATTTTTCTTAAGCGACATAAAGATGTTAAATTTAACGGAAGCTGATCTTGGTAAGGCTGATCTTATCACATCCACTCGAAGAAGATTTCCATTTGTATTATCCACGTTTAATTGAATATTATCCAATCTCTGAGTTTTGAAGTCAGTTTTAGCTGGAAAAAGTTAGAAGAAATTATAATGATGTTGTAAAATAATGTTTACCGCATGCAGACTATTGGCGAAGAAGCATTTAACTAGATACTAATACACTTTACCAATTAGATATGTGCTTTTGACGACGAATGACATTTCCAGTTCTGTGACTTGATTGTAGTCAAAGTAGTAAGACTTAATGGCAACAGCAGCTGTCCTATCATTTATATCTTTATCGCGACCTAAAATATAAAAAGACATTTGTTTTTAAGTCATAATCTAACTCGAAGAAAATTATGTTTGAGTTTTGACTAACTGCTTGACCGAGGATCAACCACTATTCCATATTGTTGAGAAGTTTCTTTATAATATTTTACGTAGCCGATGAAAGCAGCAGCCGCTTTGCTCTGTTTCCACCTGAAATAATTAAAACCGGACTTTTTAATCCCTGTAACGCATTTGACATTATTGTCGACTTTTCTATCAATAGATAATATACAAGTTGAAGAAGAGATCTAGTATTTAAGCATTTTCAAGTACCGCCTGGCGACTGGCTACTAAAAATGTTGGATTATTCAAAAGTACATTCACAAATCTGATTACTCGAAGACCTTCGTAGATTTATGAGCTGGCAAAAAAAGTATATATGTAGTTCTGACTTAACACCTGTGCAAGATCAAAGTGTTCGTTCAAGAAAATGTCATCATGTATTAAACGATAATTATTGTCGTTGCATCAAGTTTTTAGATTACAACAGTTTATTCTGAAAAGATTGACCAAATAAACAAAGCCTTTATATATCTATATCTACTTTCGACTCAGCATACGTTACAAAAAGGTTTTTACAAAACGGTTAAGGTAATGAGTATTTTGAGGTTTTGGTTAATTTTATATACATTAAGATGTGTTGTATAAGTGATTCTGGAAAATTTGAGAATTGAATTGTTCCCTGCTCTTGAGCTTAGTAATGTATCCGTACAGGATTGGAACACTTCTCGAAAAAAGTGAAAGGAAGGAGATGCATTCATGTACATGACTCCAGAAAGTTCCAATTGGAATTCTCCGCTGAAAAGTTCAACATTTTGGAATTCTGTGGATGGATCGTGGTGCTGAAATTTTAGGCCGAATATGCAAGAAATAGCTCAATCCGAGATTCCTGATAGAAGTTAGAAGGTCCGGGACGGTCAGAGGGTGAATGTGCCTCCGTTCACTTTTTTTGGACAGATATTCAGTACCCGATTCGAATACACTGTATATCGTCATTCAAATAAAAACTTACTTTTCAAAGGGATCCTTCTCCACTCTTGAGTAAAAGTCGTCCTGTTTTCTAAGATATGACTCATATATAAGGCGGTAGGTCGCAGCCTGGAAAGCCATTAGAGTCGGTTGTATATCCGAGTTTCCCAAATTTAAATGTTGGGTGGGTGCTCCGATGAAAAATGACTAAAAAAAGAAATACACTACGTCATGCCAGTTTGTACTAGAAAATTCTACAAGAACGCATTTATAATTGAAATGGACGTGATTACAAACGCACGGACTCGCCTTGATAAAATATGTCAAAAACTATGAGACGGATTTTTGCAAAAATTGTTAATCCTACGATAATATAATAATAATTATCTTACGACAATAACACCCACATTTTTTCGATTTGGTTTAGAAAAAAATCACTCGCAGTCTCGACTTCAATTGAAGGACAACAAATTCGTTCATCGTTCAACGATGTGTTGGAAACGAGCTTATTAAGCGATAATGAACGTTACAAAACTCTGTCACTTCTGCATACAAATCGAAGAATGACATGGTCACGCTTTAAGTGCGTGCTTGGTTCGTAACATTTACCACTCCCCCAGTAGCTCGATTATAGGGTGGGGCAAAATGAAGAAAGGAAAAAAATATGAGTTGGTATAACATTTTATAAAGAATTCAGCTCGGTGTTTAGCTTAACAATTCTGGGTCAGGCAAGGGGGAGAATAGAGAGTATATATTGTATATTTTACTCTCTTAGTCTTAGTGTAGCAAGCTGCCTTAGTAGACCTTTGAATGAAAATCGGGGAGCGAAAATGGAAGAAATAAATAGTTTTCCCACAAGAATACAATCGATTTGTGAATGACACCTAAATCGAATTTGAAAACAAATTGTCCACTTTCTCGTGTTCTAGCGATTTAGACTCTTGTTGACGGAATTCCATATATTCAAATATTTTAGTTTACTTTCCTAAACTCAAGTGTATCTGGCCAAGGCTCTCTTTCCATTTGTCTCTCAGGTTTTCATTCATGGGTTTGAGTCAATTATAATGAAGTCCTGTGAACGAGTCCACAACTTACCTGCAAACGTCGTAATGTTTTTGTATAATTTTGTTTAGTTTTGAAACGATTAAAATTACAATGAAGGGAGACATCTCGTACATTATAATGAACTTCGGCGTCCTCCGTAGCCGTAACATTCTGTATAAAATATAATGTCACGATTTAAAATTTATCGATCGAAAGGAATTAGGTTGAAGGACCAGTCCAGGAAACAGACGTGATTCAGTTCTTAGAACCATGAAGATTGAAAGCTCTGTTTCCTGTCGCAGAATTGCAAACTGTGTTATATGATGAAGCCTACATTTGATACAGGGTTGTTAATCGGAATTTATCTTTCCGTTTCGGATTATTTATTCGATTCTAAAATTTTACGGATTCCAAATTTAGTATTCTGATTCTAATCGTCAAATATTACAGTTTTGAATTTTCGGATTTCAGAAATTCAAAATCTAAATTTCCTACTCATAATAGAATTATTTTGAATTCGAATTCCAATTCCAATTAGGACTCCGATAGTATTTCCTACGTAAGGATGAAATTGCGACTAAATCTCACAATTGGTGGTGTAAAGTTGGACTTAATGCCAACACTTTACTCAGAAAGGAAGGTAAAGCCCTATATTCCAGCTAAAGGGATGCAAGAAGGTCAAAAACTCAGATTTATTTCGATGTTCCACAAACTGCAATCGAAAATTATAATTCCATGGTTTCGAGTGGCGGAATTCTATTATTTCTATTTGATACTATTCATTAAGACATTTCAACATTTGAACAGTCAAGCTGGTATTAAAGACTACACACCCTGTCTTTAAACCAGATCATATGAATAATCGAAGCTAAATGAGTCTAGTTTTAGTCGTGTTCAGAAAAATGAGTATTTGACAGACATCCCTGCACAACCGCACTGGATCTTTCCCTAAGCAAGCTAAAACGGTAAAAAGGTCCATCGAATGCAAGACACGCGTCTTACCGGAACTCGACTTAGTTCAAAATCATATTTATACTATTAAATAAGATTGAACAACTTACGCTTGCAGCAATCGCGGTAAGGGCTTTAAGCCTTTTAACAAAATGACTATTTCGAGCAATTAAGTCAAAAGATATTCGCCTTCTCACAACACGAACAATTTCACTTGTATTTGGATCTTTGACAGCGACCAACTAACAATTCCAAATATAAAAAAGAAAATCACAAAATCGTAAATAAAAAATGTAAACAATGATTAAATTTTGTAGTGCTCCTGACCTCAAATACTTTGTTAAATGAGTCAAATAAGACGCTGATTGGAATTCCTTGGTGAATTCCATCCTCTGCATAGAGCGACATTTGAATTGAACTGTAGCCATCAGACGGGCGAAGTCGAATTAGTTCTGGATGACCAGTCGTTCCAACCCACAGCTATAAGAAATTTTATGAGAATTAGAGATATACAAATTGCATCTATGAGAGAGTAACCATAATGTAGCATTGACTACACGAGTAACGAAGATTTCTTTTCCACAATTCGAGAGGACAGATGTCTTAATAGTAGACATTCAGTTACCATGAATTCGTTCAGTACTTTGGAAAATCGTTAACCACGATTTCATTAAAACGTGCCAGTGGTGAAAAAATCTCAATACGAGGTCGTACTGTACGTTCAGTGTAAGTAGAATACGCCATGGCCGTCCGAACACCGGCCGAGATCGCCCTTCAAGCTGGCGAGTGAGCTCGAATGGGTCGTTCCGGCAGCCATCGCGTATCGCATTTAAAAAATACAGTAAAATACACAATCGAGACTGTTCAACCATTTTGAATCCCCCCTACAAAAACGAGATGACGGAAAAGTTAAGATTTAATATTTCAAGAGAAGTGTCCTCCTGACTAATGACTGTTAAAAAAAATTCTGTAGACGATGCAAAATTACGACCGTTACTCGTTACTGGGCATTGAGGAAACAATGGCTTGAGACTTAACAATTTACCTCACGCTTTGAAGTAAGAAATGCAAATTGTGAGTTGCTCCCAAATGCCATGACCTTGATACGGTGTCGGTTACCGAACTCTTGTGAAACAAAGAAGTCTTTTCTCGAATTTCCAATCACATCGATAGAATTATCGCTGTGAGGAAAAAATCTGGACTGGATAAATGACTGACCTGCGTCCGAGCTATAAATAGATAAACAAAGAAAAGATTTCTGAAAACACAAATTTGATTTCTTCCTAGAAAATAATGTGCAGTGACCAGTTAGTAGCCTTTAGCGAGACATCCCTTTCGACTTAATGTCTTTTAAACTGTAACTAGTACTTTTTCCCTTGTTTGTCACAACCAATTTTCTATGGGAGATAGATGCAGTTTCAGGAAATAAACCGGGACAAAGCGCTCAGTATTTGCAAAGGTAACACGATACACGAGTAAATTATTTTGGTAGTTTTGTAGTTGTGTAGTTGAGTAATTCCAATAGTAACTGTATTTAATTACTTTCTAATTCATTCCCAGTAATTGTAAGCCATTATATCGCCTGTTAACATTTACCAACTGTTACCTCTATCTCAAATTTAAAACATTATTTAATGTAATTACAAGTGGAATACCCTACTTGGATTGGGAAACAAAAGGTAGTTTTAGAGCGAAAATATTTCGCTCGGTAAATTTTAAATTTAAGAAGTTCCTTCCTTCTCGCTTTGGGTTGTTTTATTATTTGGGCCATCTTCTAAATGTTTTTGTTTAGTTCAAATAGTCTTTTTAAAGAGATTGAACAACTTACATCATAAAAGCGCTTGTAAATACATGGGAGGGGGGAGGGGCAGGGGTGAAAATATATTCTCCCCGTTGCCGATGGCTATGGCAACCGTGGTTTTACGGGATTATTTCTCCTCGTATTATATCGTATTGACCTAACGACAGTAGCAGTTTCAAAATGTGGGGTCAAGAGGATTCCAATCAGGTACACGTTAACGGAGATTAAATGCAAGGGGACTAAACCGGTCAGTCAAATTCCGTAGTATGATTCCGTAGATTAGATGAATTTGATTCATTGTTTAGCCTCCTTGATTAAATGCACGGAAAGAAAGAATGAAGAATAAAATGTTCCTTCCATAGTATCCGAGTTCAACAAAGACTACATACAATAGGAGAATCCGTATCCATTTTTCTTTATAGAAAACTCTCATTCTTACCTGTGCAACAGTTTATTCCCGTATACGTACATGTGATTGGCAATTTGTCGTGTATACGTTATGCCGTTCAAATACAGGAAGTCCGAGTAGCGATCATAAAACTCCTCATAGCAAGATCTTCTCTCGTCAGTAAGGCCAAAGTAGGATTTCCCGAATGGCAAAATGTTTCTCACACCCTGTTTGGATTCGAATAAGACAAGGTATAGATTTAAAAAAAATTGTCAGTATGAAGCAGTACATTAATGTAAAATGTAACCTCTCGATGTCGTCCTTGACAAGGAACTTCTGGTATGATTCCAGAAATTTTCCAAGAACTCCCTTCCAGAATTACTTTTTTAACTGAAACATAAAACCAATATACCAATAAGAATTTTAAAGACTTCTACTCTGCATCTGCACAAAAATAAATACTTTTTTACTTTTTAAATTCCAATTTCCGTAAGAAATAGAAATTCGAAACAATCGTCAAACCCATAACTCTGTCAAGTTTTTACCCAATCTCATTTTCACAAACGAAATGGCGACCGATAAAGATAAATATCTCATAGACCGAAAGGTGACAACTAATTTTGATTTGAATGTATCATATTGTGTGCGATCAATTTGTACAATTCTTTTATATTCGTACTTCATGCTGAGATAGTATGTAATAGCATAAGGTATGCAGATGAAAAACAATTGTGACGAACCTGTGTGTTCGGCAACTACGTATAATCTAATTTTTTGCTGGCCGAAACGGCAGTTGTCCGTAAAAAAGGCATCGTCATTAGTATGACATTCATATTCATTGATTTCCGAACAATCTGTTGCATTTGTATGCTCAGGCAATTCACAAGAAGCATTTTTATAGAAAGTGAAAGACATGAACACAAACAGTTGAACCACATCCGGGCGTGTCGGAATTGGTGTACCATCCAGAATATTACAATCATCTCTGTCTGCAGTTTCTGTAGGAAAAAGAAAACCGTTGGATGTAAAAATGAAAAAAAAAATCATGGCTAATGATTTGTTGTCAAAGTCGTCGCTTGACTGACGCCATGTTCCATTCCGAATTATTCAAACTGACGGGGAAAACAATTGCCTTATTTCTCTAGGGCCTTCGCTGTATAAGAAAAATGAATTTCGTCCATTCATACATTGTTTAAATTTAAATTCCTAAAAACTAATTAATGAATGAAAAGTAAACAGCCTCTGGATACTCCGGAACGTTGGAAAATAGAATAGGTCCATTCCATCAAGTAACTTGAAGAATGTGAATCAAGTGCATTTCATTAAAACGGAATGAAACTTGTCATTCTTCAGGTCATAATTCGTAATATAATTAGAAACCTTACCCCCAGCTTCCTTCCAAAAGAAGTCGGTACTTCTTGAAGTTGAGCCACTAAAAGATGGATCAATATGATTTTGCTTAACTTCAAGACATATTTTAATGGCCTCCGACAAATCTTCTTGTTTACTCTCCACTCCGACGGCTGTGCCACTTTCTGGAGGTGTGACATCACGATCAGCATACTCATCCTTTCCAATTCTTATCCACTCCAGTCCGTCTCCTAAATTAGACAACAAATCAAGAAAAATCAGTTATTCCTCAAAATCCTCAGTTATTTAACCATATCATACCATATCAAAATCAAACCATACCAACACTAATTGACATTTGCGCAGCCAAGGTCAGTCCAGACTTCAATATTTACTTATTATAATTTATTTAACTCACAAAAAATCGTGTAAACAAATATGTCCGATTGTATAAATAATTACAGTACACATAGTCTCGTGAGACCACCGCTACAGTTACTGGTTACAGCCATAGAGTGATAGAGTTAGGAATTTTACCTAGTTTTCTTATAGAAACGATCTAAAATTTCTAACTCTATGGTTTTTCTAATAAACGAAAACGACAATATTGGTCGCATTTTATTTGGCCTAGAGATAGTATCCCTTGTATTAGAACACTGCGACTAGATTCCCAGAGGCAGAGGAATCGAACTATCGAACTGACACTACCGTATATTAGTATATAAAAGAAGCCAAAAACGGGATTACGGGTAACTGTGCAACGTCGAAACAAAAACAACCACTGAACTTACCCCCCGCTTTGAATATCCCGTAATGAACTTCCTGGTCGATTCTAGCCGTGCCCTGAGTGTAGTCGAAAGTCACTGCAACGATAGGGTCGTAAGCCATGAGGGCAGTTCTTAAAATCCGAACAAATTTGTAGCAGTATCGTCTCTTGTCGTCTTCGAAAGCTCGCAACACACGATCTTTATCAATTGTTACGTTACTGTCCCCATACAATACGACCAGTCCACTCTAGATACGACGAATACAAATGCACAAAGGATTTTTAAAAACGTAATGGAATTTGTAATTGATAGAGTTGATTATCAATGTCCAGAATTCTTACGAGTGTCACAAGTCACAACTAGTGAAGAATTAAAATGATATCCAAAGTTAAAGTAGTATTAAGTAAATGTGACCTAAAAAGTTGTCAGGTCTGGTTGAAGGCTGTCAAGCTATCGGAAAAAAGCAGCTGAACTTTTCGGATAATCCTCATAGTACTTAATTTCTTCGATATGACGATATCGACGTGTAATTGTAATATATACCCGGACCCGGGGTCATGTGAGTAATGATAATATCGCGGCTATCCACACATTCTATAGAATTTAATTAAGTCTTGATTTATTGTAATTTATTTGAACTTTGATGCTGGTGCAAAAACTTCGGCTGCAATGGCTGAATGAAAGCTCCAACTATCTAACAATTTAACTAAAACCAAAGTTCAAAAATTCCATGTCACAAGCGTTAAAAATTGTCCAGGATATCCTTGATTTAAATTGTTGATTTAAATCAAAAATTGAATTTTTTAAGAAATGAGGCAATAAATTTCTTAAAATAATCTATTTCTGATTTAAATCAATGATTTTTTTTAGAAAAATCGATTGATTTAAATCTGATTTAAAGCAATGATTTAAATCAATTTATTTAAATAAAAACATCACGATTTAAATAAAAAAAATCATGATTTATATTGCTTCTAAGAAAATCCATATAAATCTGATTTGAATAAAAAAAATCTGGTTTTTTTGATTTTTTTTTTAAAAAAATAATGATTTTAATACACCCTGAAATTGTCCGAATTGATATTTTCAAGGTAGTAAATATGAGAATATTATACCTTAGCTGTAATCCTGTAATTATTGGTTGTCAAACTTACGGTTGTGACGAGGAGGAGACGATCTTCTAATGCTATGATTTCAAAAATGGCTCTAAATACATTTAAATAATAATCAATATAAGATCGTATGCAATACTGTGTATATAGTTTATGTTACCGTACTTAGTGGCAGGAAGCGAATAATTCTGTTTCTCATATCTGTAGCGGTAATAATGACTTCTGTATGTATCAGGCTCAACTAGTGCATACATTGGTTTAGGATAAAGTACACCATCTCCTCCATCGGATACCGATCGTCCTAACACTTTGTCAATGCACTCCAGCTGGTCGTCAAAAGCCGTTGCATTATTTCCACCATCTAACTTGAAATTGAACAAATGAATGGAATTCATGTCGGGGTCTGAGTAAATAACGAGATCAGGTCTGTAGAATCCAGCAAGAGCAATGACAGGAGCTGTCCCAAACCTAAGAATTAGAATGACTATTTTCAATTTGTTCTGATTATGCATATACCAAGTTATGTGTAATGTACTTACGTGAATTGTGGTGAAAAGAAATCGTCCGAGTCCAACGGAAAAAACGGTTTACTAGCTTCATCCGGAAAACTATCATTGTGGGGATCAGAATCATAGAGTGTGTGCAATATTCTGCATTGTGGTGTTCTGGGTGGCGGAGGGGGCATAGTCGGAGTCGGAGAACAATCTTCTGCCAAAGCATCATCATCACTTATGCCATACCTCTCTTTTGGAAAAAAATATTTGGGCATAACGGAAGTTGTCGTGAATGTTTTATTCTTCTCCTCGCCTGTCGTCTTCTCAGTGTGCACACATTTAAACTCAGTCGCGATCTCCACTTGCCCTAGTCCCTCAACCTTCCTTGAATGAAATGGTGACATGAAAACTGACCTCCTGCCAAAGGAAAATAATAATTAAAATCATGAGACACTCGTATGGTGGTATACAGGGACAGGGAAGTATCATCCATTGCTGTGCTCAACATGAACATTGATTGGTGGTGGACAGTGGACTTCATGCAATCTTGGGTCCCTTGAGGCTTTCGATTCTGGATTCCGTCAAGTCAACCGTCAACCGTCACCGTCAGATTGAAGGCTCAGAATTGCGATATAAGGGGAAAGGGATTTAGGATGGAATATTCAGAATTAAAGGCAAAAAGAATTTAGAGTCACAATCAAAATTATTCTATACAGTAAGAGGTACCATGTCGTGCACTTACTGCAGACCAGCAAAAGGTCCAACTCCTTGTATACGAACTTGAAAAATTGGAATGTATAGCATGACCATTGGTACAGCAAAAGCGGGGTAGCAAATTCTTTCCCGAGTTCGATCTTGACTTAAATCTTGAGTCTTTTCTGGACCTCCAACACCTGTAGCTCTATTCTGGGTATTTTCACAGGCTGGGTTTGTGTTTTCTGAACGGAAGTAAAAAAACGGAATGAAGACAAAATATACAAAAACCCATTTTCTGTTGTCAAGGAACATGATTCTCACTTTCAACGATTTTGTGATCCACATCTGGGATCAAATTGATTAGAGCTGGTCTAAAATTAACTTGGAGAACGTCTGCGTGGACAGATCTAGAAGTTGGTGGAGAATACATGGTAGTAATCATGGGTCTAACCCCTTGTTGAATAATCGCTTGATAGAACTGATCACTAAAAGGTCCCAACTCACATGTCCCCTAAAGCAACAAAAACGTTAGTTCAATACCAAAGAAAGAACAAGTATAGCAATTCTTTGCCCTCTTGAACCTGAACAATGTGTAAATGGGAATTAAATCTTTTAAATCTCCAGGGTCACCAGTGGGGGTCACCGAAGGTCAACACGGACACGGACTGACATCAATATTTTAAGCAGAGTGCTTCTCCTTGACTTGCTGAACATTGTTTAAGTGCCCTGGCTCACTGGTACATCTCAATATCGACCACCAAGCGGTGACCCATGATATTTCTGAGGCTCGAGTTCCATTTAAACATGTTTCAGTCAAGATAAGCTCCGTTCAAAGTTTTGAGTCAATCGGACAGGCTGTCCGTGTTGACCCTAGGTGATTACAGAATTTTTACGGACTTGACACCCTTTTAAACATAGTTCAAGAAGTCGAGGAGAAGCTCCGAAACAATCGAAACAATAAATCAACACGTACAGTCGAGCCAGCTTCATGATGAGCTGACCTATGTCATCTGATCACGATATGGCTCGAACTTACCTCACAAACAACTGCTCACGTAAAAGGTATAGGTTATCAGCCCAACTGACCTTGAATTAATTGACTAGTTTATCACAATACGTGCTTGTGTTTACTATATTTAGACTTACTCTGACCAAAATAAAGTATGGAAACGTTTGGTAAACATCCGTTTGACTTCCAAGAGGTCTTACAGGATCCAGGTACCGAAGCGTGTCGGGACGAGTGAGTTGTTCCTGTACATCCTCAGGGTCCCGTTCGTTAAAATAAGTCGTGTACACTTGGAATGGATTTCTCGAAGTTGAGAAGGCCAAGGTCCACTGACACTCTGAGTATTCATTGATATGGATAGGATCTGAAATCACCGGATCAGTGAGGAGGCCCTTTAAAGTCGAATTCATATTTGAGGTAAATTCACAAATATTCTGAAATTCTGAGTAGTTAAAGGTTGAATTGTCAGCAGCTAGAGTTCCCCCTGGACAAGTCGTAAATATTAGGAACGTTGTTGTCAGCAGTGCCAAGTAAACCATCGTTCCTGACAGCAAGGGCCACGTCCACAAGGGATTTTCCCTCATGGCGTCCGGTCTTACTCGTCTTTAAGCCTTAAGAGAAAAAATTTCACGATTACACATCATCAACAAAAATCAATATTTAAAATTTAGTTCGATGTTCAAGCGCTTTGGAGAAAGTCAATTTTTTGCTGGCAAGGAATTTTTAGTAAAAAAATCTATTTTAGGCCTATTTACCAAATGTAGCCCAATCCCAATGTATACAAATCCAACCAAATTCAATGAAGTTTAGTAAAATTCGATTGACGTAATTTGACCTCTGAGTGGTATTCGTATTGAGCTATATTGAGCTAACTTCTCAATTACTTTTCGAATTCATCTAAATTACTTTGAATGACCAAAATGTCAAAACCTTTATAGGTTAGATCAGGGCAGGTTAGGTTCAGACAATTTTTGTAAGTCGGACTTTTTGGCCAAAAAGAGCAGAATTGTTTTGAAAGAAGGGTTCGCCGACCGCTGACCGCCAAGACCGCCGACGACTTACCATGACATCAGTTATGAAATGGAAAAATGTCATGTTCCTGACGCACATCTTACCGACAAAGTTCAAATGCAGGAAAATGACAGGACACAGTCTCAAGGTCATAGGTCACACTTTAATTTCGAGACTGGTTGACCTCGACTCGAGTAATTTATTTTTTTACGGTTAAAATAACGTATATTTTGTCACCTTAAAGAAGCCAGACAAACGAAAACTGAACCAGAGCAATGTCGAAATGAAACGCAACCCGACTGCCAAACTATGACGTGTGACGTGACCTCGGCTTTCGAAGTCAATTATGGAAGGTCAGACTGTCAGACTCAGAAAACCGAACAATGAAAAATCAAGAAATCTGACTGACTGAAGACGAGACTGTCAATATGAGTTTGTATTTTGGTGCAGATTTGGAGCCAAACAGTTGCGCAGCCGCCAATTTAAAAGCGGCTGTTTCTCAAAAACAACAGTTTCGACGCCATGACGGAGATGGAATTATTTGCGGCTGCGGATGCTGACCAAGAAGGTCATTGATTGATTGATTGATTGATTGATTGAACTTATTTCCGTGTTCGTTGAATTACTATTAGGTACGATTTTTTGAAGCAAGATAGAACACACTACTACCAATACCAATATAATACATTCAGGGAGAGAATAGTTTGCGAAGTAAGCTCATAAAACGTTTGCTCCACCCTTGCAGCCCAATCATAAAGAGGAGTCGGTCAAAAAGTGAGATCAATTTTATTAGCGAGTCTTATTTAGGATCTTGGGAGCTATTCCGCCAGGGTGACCAACTTTTCAAGATTGGCTAGGAATACATTTTATTTATTTTACCAGTATAGACGGGAAGGACCGAAAGGTCCGCCCGCGCGCAAAAGCGCGGTCCCCGCGGAGCGGCCGCTGCGCTGGAGGCTGATTTATTGTCGCGTTTTTGTAACAATAAGTAGCATGTAAATGTAACTTTGAACGTAAATCGGTTCTCTTTTAACAAAATTTTTTTGTTTCATTTGACATTTTTCAGCTTTAGGCTTTTATTATTTCTGGAATTTTCGTAGAAGAGATTGTATGAAACCCATTTACCGAATTACGTTTTATGTCCATTTCACGATACAGAATACAAAGAGGTCTTTGGTTCATTCACTCCTTTCCTTGGTGGGCATTCGTTCTTTTACTCATATTTTTCAAATACTTTCACAAAAGTTAAAATGTGTCTGTTAAAAATAATGTATCCAACATGCGACAACTTAGCACTAGGGAACGCAGATTTGTTTTTATTAGGACCGTTCACATTTATTATCTGTCGCAAAAGACGATCTCCGACATATTTAACATAACTTAGTGCAGAAATTCCACAATTCCTGGTTCTTTCTGAAGTATAGTAATCAAATCAATTCATTGTGCGTTATTATTTCATTCAGTGACAAAGATTCTGATCTTCAATATGGTTCAAGTGGCTAAAAAATCATATTTGTCTCGGATTTACGGTCTGGGTCTGGGAGGAGGAATTCTGCCGACAGCTGGATCATATGCAGGAGTTTCAGGTGTCACACACCTTTTGACAATTCGATAATAGAAATCGGCAGGTTTGCAGACGAGCTCAGGTTGGCAATCGAGTTCGTCGTTACATGAATAGTTGAGAGGATTTTTCCTTAATTTGCTTGGGTCTCTGCATCGCCCCTTCAAGCATTCATGCCCAGTTTGACATTTGACCTCCAATTCTCCGTCTACTCCGCAAGGGCCTGAAACAGCAATCCTGCATACTCCGTCGGAATCGTCAAATCTCCAGGCTGGGACATCAGCAATGTAACGGTAATAGTCACAGGCACATTTGCCATTTGATCCACAAGAGAGATATGCCTCAGCATCTGAACCCATCGGACGAAACATGCAATGTCCACCATCACAGACTCGATCAAAACGCCCTAGACACACCGACATCGTCAGGGTCATAAGCAGCAGAATTTTGAATTGTAGGTACGCCATACTCAATCGGGGAGCTACAAACGCATTACAAAAAATTGCGGGTTTGAATTAATTAGAATAGTGTTAAGTGAAGGTCGGAATGCATCGGACGTAATGGTTTTCAATGTTGGGATAAACGCGTGAAAAAAAACTAATACACGAGACTAAAAGTGTTAAACCTTACCGATTGTATGGACAGAAAATGCATAAAGGGTGTTTAAAATCTGGGTAACACCTTCCATATACCACAATTTTCGGTAATAATATTTTCCTCTATTTCTCGCACTCATAGGTTTTAAACTGATCCATTGGAATACCCCAAGAAATTACTAACAAAGAAATAAAGTCCTATAATCGGGATGAATATAAAATACATTTGCTCAAGACTATAGTGGTATATGGTATTCCATAAAATATACCCAAATGTTTATATACCTCGATCGCTCCTTGGCCTTGGGCGTCAATCGACAGAGTGAATATTATTTAATAGTAATAATAGTAATTTTCTGGTTCCATTTTTCGGAAACTTATACTCGAATTTTAAAAACACTTACTTTCCTTGAAGTCGTGTTCAGGTCTTCCACAGGCACAAGTTGACGAATACGTCGCTTCAAAACGTGTTATATATCCGATGGACACTCATCTGGGAAAAGTAATTAATTTTATGCCACCTGCGCAAATAAAAAACATAATTGGTTGGATTCGGGGGGAGTCTAGTATTTGAATAGCTCATTATAACCAGGACTCTGAATCAATTGAGAAAACTGAGATTCAATACATGTCGTCAGATAAGTGATTTTTTTATTTGTGGCTAGACTCTGACACTCATTTGCCACGCGTATAATTCCAGCAAATTAGTCATTAATGTGAAGATTCACGTCAATTGGCGATACGTAAGAATAAGACGAAAATGTTGAAGGCTGTGAGTTGGGTTGAGAGGAGACTATTCGACCAACAAAATTACTAGAAAAAATATTAAACATATTATAGGTTCACTCATCAGTGTAAACTGAAAATCTCGACCATTATGTATGACCATTACGAAAGAAATGAACCAATAACTCGTTCTGAAATATGCACGAATGACAATTTCCTACAATTTATTTTGGAGAAGTTTTTTCGACGGATTTTTCGAGACATACACATATAGCCATTCGCATTGAATTCTTACATTGCACAATAAGTATTGTGACTTTTGGCTTGGCGTACCGTCCGTACGTAGTACGTTGGTATTGGTACATGAGTGTTAGGGAAATTTAATTTAAAGTGATTAATTGACAATTAAATCCTCAGGTTTATTAGATTGGAAAATAATTGGTTTTAATTTCTAATAAGGCCTAAGTATGAACACGAACATACCAATTAAGAGAGACTTTAAGTTATATCAGTACGTAGAATTTAATTCAATTTGGAATGATAAGTTCGACAATTGTTATTCTCAGTTTCCATTTTACGCAAGGTATTGTTCAGTTAGTTATGCATAGTTATACTATATACTTTGAAATAATTTTGGCAATGACAACATTCTTGAGACTCAATTCATAATGCAGCGAGAAATTCCTTACAATTAATAAAAGCGATGCTATAACCATAAACTGAGATTGAATCCAATAAGATGAGTCCGGATTCCAGAACCGGAAGACTATAACAATAAAAGAACCAAAAATCTATAAATTTTATTTCATATCGAAAAGATGTTCATAGTTATTAATGTACAACCGATATTTGACTTGGACAATATATTGTAATAACTCAACACCTCCCTATCATGGTCCTCTTGTTTACAACAGTTTATTCTGAAAAGATTGACCAAATAAAAAAAGCCTTTATCTATATCTATCTATCATGTCGAATGTGGTACCTGCTCGTAAAGGCACAAGTTTAGACTACGACTCGACCTATGACCTGAAACCTAACCTCATAATAGGCATGAGCAACCTGACGCTGACCTGTAAAGTTTCATACCAGGTTCAGGATTTATGTTTGTTTCGAAGTAAATTACTTACAAAGAAAGTAGAGATAAGCTTGGAGCAAGGTTTTATTTTAAAAATTTCAAATTGCATGCAATTTTATGGCATTCAATTTACTGGATCAAAATAATTATTATCAAACCTATAATATAATATCAGGGAATAAAACAATAAGAGATGACTTCGAACGGAAGTGGGAAGAACAAACTTTGCAAAAACAAGGAGTGTTCATATTTTACAGTAGTTGTTTCTATATTATTGCAACATAAAATTATTTTGAATGGAAACACTAGATAGAAAGGACAGGGACACATCACAACTATAACTGAACTAACTGCACAAAAGTGCGTAGTCCTGTCCTAACCAATTGCAATTACCTTGTGAGCAGGAATTCCGCACATTAAAATTATGTGAATTAAATGTCAGACAATTTTTCAAAAACCTTCAAAAAAAATTCTTTTTCAAAAGGAATCGGTTTCAATTTCAACTTAAAGTACTTGCGATATGGATGGGGCGACGGGAAAACTACATTTTTTTAGGTATTGGTTGCAGTCGGTGGCGCGCTTGTCCTTAGATTTTAAACTTTTTGGCATTCATTCAATGTGACGAAGAAAAGAAAGTGAAAATCTCCCGAAAAATCAAAAATTAATTAAAACAAAAAGGTTTTCAGTTTTTCATCTGCAAAATTTCCAGAACAAGAGTTGACCTTATTTATCATACAAAGATTACCTGGCCCACGTTGAGGGTGACGGCTGGAAAAGCGTACCCTTGATGGATCTAAAAACTTACAAAATTCTGTCTCTGTAAGTCAATTTAATTTAAAATTCAAGTCTCTTCATATTTTGATAGTTTTATTCCATTCCTATTCATAGGGTATTCCGACATAACTTGACAACGCTTTCACTATTAGGTAAGGCTATACACTCCGAACAAACCGTTTGCGTTTGTTTTTTTTCAAGAATCTATCTGGGAAGTAGAAGTAGGTCATTACATACATTATATTTCAGAGTAGAAAATGAACGCATTTTTTAAATATATGAGTAGAAATCGTTTTTTGGGATACGTTATGTAATGGATAATAGCGATGAGAATTTTATTTAGTTTTTGAATATTTATTTACTAACCCTGACCCAAACTTACCTTGACCTCAATCGATTAGAATTTGGACGGGAAACAAACTTGATTCAATTAAATAATATGGTTTAAGCCAAGGCATTTTTCAAAGAAATACAGGGTGTTTCAAATATGATTTAAATGCCTGTTTTTAAAGTTTGTATTTGTTTAACTCCGACCCGCTCTGCATGTTACATTTATATTGATCGTTTTATGCAATTCATGGACTTTTGATTGATAGACATTTTAAAGAATATTTCTCGCACCATGACCTGAACTAACTGTGGTATACAAGGGAATAATGACGAATCGCGTATCGTCCTAAAACGAAAACGCAGTTATTATCTGAAATTCAGAAATCCCGAAAACCCAACAGTTCCTGGTATCTTGAAATTATTTTTGCGACGACGACAGACCAATCCATCCTGCCCAGACCTCAATTCTTACGAGATTAAATTATTGAGAAGTTCAGCATTCCATTAACCTTCATTATTCGATATCGAATTAATCGGATATTTTTCAAATACAAAATATATTTGAACTGTGAATTTTTTTTTACATCTTTTAGGTTTGTCGTATACTTGTCAACGTTGATTGAGGTGAGCTCTGTTTCCGTTAATGCACCAATAGTGAAGAACCAGTAGGAGGAACAACAATGTCTGATCCTAAGTCCACAGCTGAGACTGGTTCCAAAAAATCAGACGGAAACCTGAATTCACAACGTTCAGATACTCGGAAACCCCCTAACCTTGACCTCGAGCTCCTTAACTTTCAAGGACTCTCCCTGGCAGAAATGTCTGAACAGTTAAGCTCAATCGATTCTGGTTCTCCACCCCCAGACGATCCACTGAATACATCCGATTTTTTCAATTCTCGAGGGGAACTCATTCTGAGCGGTATTTCAGAATGGTCTTCAGATTCCGATCGAGAGGCTGATGATGATCTCATCCCACGTGAAGCAAACCAAGTCAAACGTGACGACAACGATGGGGAAGTTAGTGATGGATCTACTGCTAGTACTGAGAGCATCACTGCTTATGAGCCAAGCACTTGGTCCACAGTAACTGGCGGAAATATACCACCCCTTGACCTAGACAGCTCACCCGCTGTACGAAGAGTTGGAGAACCACGACCAGATCCAGATCCAGATGTGATCAAAACTCCGAAGACGCCAAACTCTCAAGGAGAAGACGATGTTGTGAAAGTAAAACCCAAAAATAAGACTGTTCGATTTGGTCATTCAAATGTTGATTTTGGTGGGGAAATGGTGACAGAGATACCGAATAAGAGTAGTGGTAATGGGGTACCCTCGGAGGAATATTATTGGAGTGAGCCTGTGAAAGATGAGGAATCATTCCGAGCAGTTATTCATAACGTCCGAGACCAAGACTCCTTTCGAGCAGCTGTTCAAAATATCAAAGACGAAGAAGCTTTCAGGTCACTTGTTCAAAATTTTAATAGCGGAGAATCTTTTCAGTCAGGGTCACGATCGGCGTCTGCAGTTCACAATGTACCAAATTATGGCGTTCGAGTTTACCCTGGACTCCAAGGGCTCAATGTGATGAACAATTCCAAAACCTCTGGATGGAGAATTCTTCCAGGAACTGAAAATTCTGAACAAATTATGTGTCGAGCTCCCAATTTTAGAACTCCCGGTGGGTACAAACCACCACTAGAGGAGAAACCACCAAGGAATTTGACGAGTGCTGAGATTACTGAAGAGGTTCGACAAATGTATGCGGAGGATGCGGAAAGGGATTTTGAATCTCAGATTATTCCGACCGACCCTTCGGCTTCATCCACCCCAGACGATAAAGTTGACAACTTTGTTAAACGGAAACCTCCTGTTAAGAGAAAACTTTTTAAACCCGAAACGGAGGCTGATGATGAGAAAAGTAGTGGAGACCCTCCGCCTGGAGAATTATCTGAAGTTGTTGAGGCACCTTGTGTCAAAGGTCGCAGCTTTGTATGCGGTGGAGAGGGAGATTTTTGTGGGTCGGGGTCAGGTGTCAAGTCATCTTCTTCCGAGTCAAACTCTGTCCTTGACATGCAGTTCACCGGTGACATTTCTAGATGTCTGCCAAGACAGCACCGAAACAAGAACAGAGGAGTAGATTTGAATTCACCTGCACCATCATTTGTTGCTGGACCTGGCCAGGAATCCCGGAAAAGTAATTTAGCCGCCTTAGACAAACTCTGGAGGGACATTCAGGAGACGAAGCAGCATATGGAGGCCGATATGCGGTCAAGGATGAAAGCACAAGGTAAAATGTGACGTTGAATTAACCAAGAGTTTATCTTGTTAAATCACTGTATTCACAGAATGCACGTAGTTCTGGAATATATCTTTCGCCTGCCTGTAAAAGAAAGTTTTGGTCTAGAAATTTATAATATTAACTTCATCTCACTGTTGTAATTTTGAAAGATTTCCTTTCTAAAACTCAATAAGAAATTCATCATTCATCTATTATACTCAAGAGGATGAGGAGGAACGAAACTCAAATAAAAGAAATAGTTCCAAGTGACCTTCTCTGAAAAAAAAATTATATTCTAGAACATGAATTAACTACTTTCAAAAAATGTTCTCTAAAAAAATAAAATTCTGTATAATTTCATTTATAACGTAGCAGTGGCAGGGTCAAAAATTAAAAGTGATTAAATTTAAAAAGTATCATATTCTCAGGCCTAATTCTAAAACGTAAGCGTTTAAAACTGTTTTCCAAAAACTTGCTTACATTAATTCATATTCTGGATAATTGTCTGACATTTTTTCTACCTGACATTTTAACGTAATTCCGGACAACTTTTGCAGTTCTGATGAATTTATTATATCATTTAGTTTGATGTTTCCGTAAAGAACATTTATTTTTCTGTTGTAGATTTGCCAATAGAACGATTTTCCCCAAGACCCGATGTGACATTCCAATCGACACCAGAGTTACCAGACGCTTTCAACCCAGATTTGAGACCAACGGGCTCTGATACTGCAGATCCAAGTGTTTCTAAGTCAGTGACAAATCCCGTAGTTAAAAGAACAGCTCCGATTGCGTCAAAAGTCCAGCGCCATTTAAGACGCGGTGGGAAACAAATGCCAAGAGGTCAAACCCGGTCATCCGGAAAGGGCAGAAGTCCAAGACAGAAAGTGAATCCTAAAATAGACCTTGGTGCTGACCTTGACCCGTCCGACCTTGATTCTTTGGAACTTTCAGCTATACTTCGTGAAGCCCAATTAGACGAGTCTGACTTGGATGATATTTTGAGTGAAATTAGTGAATTCCCAACACCTGGACTTTTGTTTGACGAATCCGAAGCTCCAGAAGAACTCACTTCGGCCTTACAACAACTACAAATTACGGATTGGGCCAAAGCAGGCGCAAGTGAGTACGTGGACAAGTTCCACGAAGAAAAATACAAGAGACAACAATGTGAGAAAGAAATTCTACAAGTTCAAAAGGAGTTGTTAGAACAAAGAGAAAGAATTGCAGTGTTGGAGGGACTACTAAAAAGTAAGGAAGCGGCTGTGACAAAGTCTACTAATTTATGGGAGGCACTCGTTAGGAAATGGAAGAGTCATGAAACCAAGTGTAAGAAAACAATTGCGGGGTTGGAAGCAGAACAAAAGGTATACTTTAAAAATGTTTCAGGTGACCTGAACATATTATCTTGTTTGATGAAATTAATTCAAACTATTTCGATGTGACATAACCATAAACTGTATTGAAATTTTGGTTTTTTTCACTCAATAGGAATTGAAAAGTGAGCTAGAGAGCCGGAAAACGAGACTAGTAGAATACGAGACAGAAATGGGCAAAGCCGTTTCAGTAACAGAGGAGTTTAAGGTAAAAAATGAAGGGCTCGTGCAAGAAATGCTTGATAATCAGGCCGCTGCTGATCTTGATAGAAAGCACATACAGGACGAAAATGTGAAGTTAATGATGCAATTGGAGGAGAGAAAGGTGAGGTCATAATTTTAATTCAATTCGCAAAATTTCTTTAAAACCCTTACAAGCAGAAAGAAATACAGCCAGTTCTAGTTTCAAACTGTGCATCTGTGTGTGTGGTTTAACAAAAGAAAAATATTAAATTTTGGACTATTTTTCCCAGGTGGAGAAAGAGTCAAGTTTAAGAGCTTTGCAAGAATGTCAGGAAAACTTAGACGAAATGAAATCGAGCTTAGAAGCGGCAAATAAGAAACTTTTGGAATCGGAGAAACAATCTGGTTACACTGAAAAGATACTCGGGGATTTGTCCAGGGAGAATGAAAAATTACGAAGAAGTACGAACGAACTTGAAAAGGACAAGGGATCACTACAATCAGAGCTCGACGATGCAACCGAGAACCTGAAGACTGAAAAAGCACAAAAGGCAAGGATATTACCCTAGACTGTGATTATTAAAATTATAAGAATAGAAATATGTTAGCAATAATGTGATTAATGTTTTGATTCGATCAGGTGGGATTAGCATTTTTTTGAGAATTGGACTAAAAAATTATGAGTGCTCAACGTAAATTCGAATTTACAGAATTACTACAACTAAGCATCTCGAATCGGAATATAATTTATGTAATGTACACTTTTAAGACCCTGACGAAGATTAGAGTGTTAAAGCAAATGCTGAACCTACGAATCGGAAACAATTTGGACTCTTTCATTTTGTTACGGAATTGAAATTTAAATATTCCATTTGTGCGTTTTGTTCCAATTAAAATCCATTCTTATGGAATTGTTACAATGGAGATTTTTCTTAAATGCCATTATTTGAATTTCACTTTTGGCATTTCATAGACGCATCCCCTAGAAATTAGACAATTTCGGAGAAATGAAGGGAAGAAATAAAAATTGAAAATCGTCTCATATTGTATCCCAAAACAGTTGCATGTGTGAAGATCTACATATAGTAATTTTTAAGGCGTTTTTCGAAATTTGAATGCTTTGAGCACTTCGTACACTATTCAGCCTCTGCACTGCAAGTAGGAAAAATTAGTGCACTTATGTTAACCTTACGTTCAGTAATTGTGTCAAGTTTTAGTCCAGTCAGTAACAAGGTCCAATTTGTTAGGAACTCTTAGAAGCCAGCGTAAAGACAAGACTCAATGAGGAAGTAGCCAATTTGCACAAATACTACAACGATAAACTTCACGAAAAACTAACCGCGGTGTCAACAAAAGTGATCACCGCTGAAAAAGAGATGCAGAATATCCATGCGAAGCAATTGTCAGACATGGAAAAAGCTTCCAAGGCTCGGATTGCTGAGGTGGAGTCGAAATTCCAATGCCAGTTTGAAACTCTGAAGAGGAAATATGATTCTGAGATGGCGAATCTAAGACGAGAAAATTTTGAGAAGGGGAAACTGATTGGAGCCGTAAGTTTTTTAAAGTTTTACCTCAAGCTCCGGTCGGATCAGATGTTAACATCATTCAATCTGGTTGGAACGTACTAATAAATACGAAGTATTCGTACTTGATCTGAGTCCGGCTTAAAATTCTCAGAACAGATCTGACTCAAGAATCAGAATATCTGAAACTAATCCGAAAAGTTCTGATATTGTAGAATGAGTCTGTCCAAAGCTTCGTATTATTCCGTGCATACCGTCCGTCTTGAGTATTTTAATGAAAACTTCTCTAAAACGAGCGTTGCAATATTTTACAAGTTATTCTGTTTTAAAACAATTTGTAAACTTATTTATTGAATCTTATAGGTTTCGCGTCAATTGCAATCCTTCGAAAGTGGGAGCAGAGTCTTGGATATTTCAAATTCGAATTTTGATGAACCATCGAAACCAGCCACCGTGACGAAAACGAAATTGAAGACCCACAGTCACGGTCAGAAAAAGTCGACTACAACAGTCATTCCTGCCATTCAACGAGGGATGCCAGATCAGCCAGGGACTCAAGTACTCGTGCATTCAACAACTGCAATGGCAACGGCACAACATTTGGAAAACCCAACTTTAACTACTGCATCTGCCGATGTGCAAAATTGTATTGCTGCACTTGTGAATGCGTATAAACAGAAAAACTGGCCAAGTAATCAAAATCAGAATTAGGACTAAACTGATTACAAAATCTGACAAGTAATTTATATTTCACAAAAATACTTAGCCTTAATAATTCGTCCGGGAATCTTTATTTTTTATTATGAAGTTATGATGAATTTAATTAATTAGTGTTTTACACAGTTTAAAGTTATAAATTGTTCATCGAAGTCAATGACTAAAGTAATAAAATGTTTACATTACAAATTGACTTTTAATTAAAAACTTCTAGCCTTACTTTTCCTTAAAACAAATACCAAAGTTAACGTCCATATTCGTGGGCTAGTTCGGCATTACACCGAAACCTCGAAAGCACCGGTAATCTGTCCGTAGCCTACATTCGTGACAAATATTATACTAAAATCGAGATCGCAAGGTATAATTCGTTCGTTCATCATGCATCCTGATTTTTTCTAAGTCAATAAAATCTAAGCAATCTATGAATGGGAATCGTTTTATCACCCGCGACCCTTTTCGCAAATCGTACCCACACGTGAAAACTTACACCGATCCTACGACCAAAATACGACGAGGTTTCGGTGTAATGGTTGAACCACGGGTCTTATTTGAATTGAAATTGAAATGGAATCTGGTCCAATTCAATTTGAGTTTAAATTTCATCTTCGTAGGCTACCACTATTCTTTTATCTTGATGTGTTCCCTTTTGGGATTTACTGGTGGCTAGGGCCATCCAAGTAGCCGACGCCGAAGCATCATTGATCAGCTCTGTCACTGACGGTTGTCGCCTCGCAAAAGAAACTTCCAGGAGAACATCACTTTCGTTGGTTCCGTTAATCTGAAATTAGAGTCAAATTGAATAATCAAGCAAAATGAATAATCAAATATATACAAGATTTACAAATTATACTCCGTAATCCGACTTAATATTCAAATTGGTCTTAAGTAGTCACCAGCTATCAATTAATGTGACTTGACCACGATAAGACGGATAAGAAAGAATTAGTAATAAGAACATTCGGATTGTAAAATACTTAACCGGGGAAGCTTTATAAGAAAAGGAAACTATCGTATGTTGATTTCTTCTAAACGGATTGAAAAGTTAATATTTTAATCACAAGTACATGACATTTCTTATCATTCTGATTATCCGGGTATTTTGCCTTATCTCCACAATAACAATGACTATCACACGTGAATCACAAAATCATTTAATCTGACATAATGCCTTCGTATTCGGGTGTAGGACACCCAAAATGCGTTTGAACGTATTACGATGATCTATTTATTCGCATTAACCCTCGCTAGTGAGATCGAGATCTGAATATTCGGATTGTATTGTATTCCATTTATTAAAGTACTTTATTATAATTAGTACCCTTACCTCCTGAATAGCTCTTTCCGCCATTTCGATTTTTTGAAACGTTACGAACGCACAAGACCGTTCCATTTCCATCGTTACATTCACAATCGACCCAATCTTCCCAAAAACTTCCCGACAAACAGTTTCAGTTAAGGTAGCTGGACCTTTTCCACGAATATGTATCGTGTGCCCCTGTTTAGGACCTCCAGATCCACCACCACCCCCGAATTCTTTCTTGATTGTCACAGGAAACTCTTTAATGACTCCAGTTCCAGGTTCCTTAAAATTGTACGGTGGTATAATGGCGGCTGTTGTAAATTTCTTAGTTCTTGGAATTGCCCCACCAAATCTAGAGTTTCCACCTCCGCCAAATGGATTCTTGTTGAAGGAACTGCTACTTCCAGGTAAAGGTTCTGTTGGAGTTGAAGGGGTAAACGGCTCAAAATGAAATGGGGCAGGAGAGGAAGAGCCCTGAAAAGGTGTCATTCCTCCAGATGAATCTCCTGGGGCTGGAGAAAAACCGCCAGGTCCTGTTAGTTAATTACTTTTATTCATTCAGGCCAAGAATTTAAAAATACAGTAAAACCTGTCCCAGCCGACCGGGTTTAACCAACGCATAAACACATTGGTTCTCTATTAAATTCGGTTATGATGAGGTCTAGATTGGTACGTAATATGTCGTAATATCGCCAATCCGGCGGCACAGGGCCAAGTAGTTGTTTAGGTCTAGTGGTCGCGTGGACAAATTTCTCAGGAAAATATTAACATTATCTAGCCATCCTACCTGGTGATCGTCCTTCATTTAATTTTCTTTCTAATCCAAGTGGTCTCTTGAAAAGGGTTTTATTGGCTGAAGGTTTAATGGGGACCGATATCTTGCCAGAGAGGACAAGTTTCTTAGCAAGTTCTTTGGCATCCTTCGGCTCCAGGGTGCGTTTTAATGGGTTTATTTTCTCCGGCTCAGGTTTTGGTGACTGGAAGTCTTGAAGAGCTTTTTTCTGTCAATGAATAATAAAAATTCAATGTTAATAGTTGTTGGATTTGATTATGTTTGAATTGAATTGAATTCTGTGTCTCCGGACCTCCTTGAAAGGTGTGGCGTCTGATCGCAACACAAAAGGGTTAGACATTTAGATGGAATTTACCAGTTTAATGATTGAACACAAAATTCAACTTTCAAAACTAACGATTATCGGACAATCGATATTTTCAGTAAAAACAATATTCATCCGTGAATATCACCAACATAATAGTCCGGCCAGGTGTTTGACCTCTCACAATTCCTTATTTTAAAAACGAATAATACTACAATAATGACTGCAATTTTTATTATTTTTTAATTTTTAAAGAAATTGTGCTAATTGTGCATGATTTTTAAATGAAACTGGTTTGTAAAAACTGGAATAGGATAAAATTTAAATGGTTGTATTTATGCTAGTTGTACTACTAAAAAATCTTCACTTTACAGAATGCACGCATGTCGAGATGTACATCGTGAAACATTAAAGGCGACGACTAAGAATTTGATTAATCAGTAATTGATAAAATTAAATTAGAAGGTTTTTTATTTATTCTGACATCTGATATTCGGTTGGACTAAGGCTGACGGTGCGCACGAAAATTTTCTAAGTCCCACAGCATTGGTGGACCAACCTAACTCAAACCAACCTAACCTAAACCAACCTAACCTAAACCGACCT